>LNAC01000008.1:6444736-6495265 GCA_002007465.1 Ailurus styani | reverse complement strand
CATCCATCCATCCATCCATCCATCCATCCATGCATCCACTCATCCACCCATCCATCCATCCACTCATCCATCCATCCATCTACCCACCCATCTACCCATCCATCCATCCATCCATCCACTCATCCATCCATCCATCCATCCATCCACTCATCCACCCATCCATCCATCTTCCACTCATCCATCCATCCATCCATCCATCCACTCATCCATCCATGCATCCACTCATCCACCCATCCATCCATCCACTCATCCATCCATCCATCCATCCATCCATCCATGCATCCACTCATCCACCCATCCATCCATCCATCCATCCACCCATCCATCCACCCACCCATCTACCCATCCACCCACCCATCCACTCATCCATCCACCCATCCACCCACCCATCCATCCATCCATCCATCCACCCATCCATCCATCCATCCATCCATCCATCCATCCATCCATCCATCCACTCATCCATCCATCCATCCATCCACCCACCCATCTACCCATCCATCCATCCATCCACTCATCCATCCATCCATCCATCCACCCATCCATCCATCCACCCACCCTTCCTTCCTTCCCTCCTCCATTCCTTCCTTCCTCCCTCCCTCCCTCCCTCCCTTCCTTCCTTCCTTCCACTGTTTCTACTGAGCCCCTCCTTTGGGCTGGGCAGTGGGGGCCTGGACATCTGAGAGAGGCAGGAGGGCATACTGGTTAAGTCCAGAGCCTGGAGGCAGGCCCTCTGGGTTCCAACCTGGCTCTACCACCACCAGCTGTGTGACCTGGGAGTGCGTTACCCCCTGGTCATCAGTCCTTTAGCGGCACCATGAGGAGAACGGTAGTTCCTATGACACGGACGTGCCATGGGGCTTAAGTGAGTCAGTAAGAGTGGAGGGGAGAGGATTCACGTGACATGTGCTAATGAGACTCTGTAAGTGCTAGCATGTGTCTCATAACATCTGTAGCAGACACCAGACCACACGGTATAGGGCTCTAAAGAAAAAAAAAAAAAGGAAAAAAAAAAAAAGAAACTACTACTAATAAATTACTGGTAATTTGGACAGTCTCTTCCAAACGTCCACCTCCGTTCTTGCAGCTAGGTGGCAGGTGAATTCTGGGTGCTGACGGGGGAGGTGGCCCTACCTGGAAAAGGTATTGTCGAAGATGAGCATGTAGATGCCCGGCGTGCGGACCTTGAGCTGGCCCTGGATGTTCTCCTTGTGGGAGCTGCACCGGGTCGTGGGGATAAGGACCTGGGAGGAAGAGCACATCAGAACAAGTGTCACAGAAGCTGAGAGGGCCTATGCGTCCTCTGGGCAGGCCCTTTATTTTGGGGAGGTAACTAGGCCCAGTGACGCTAGGATTCCTGTCTGAGGTCGCAGCTGAGCAAGGCTGGGGACGGGGTGGGGTGGTGTTTGGGATCAGCCTCAGAAGTTGGGGGGGGGTCCTGAGATCAGCCTCAGGAGTAGGAGGTACATCTGGGATCACCCCCAGGAGTTGGGGGGTCCTGGGATCAGCCCTAGGACTTGGGGGGATGTCTGGGATTAGCCTCAGGAGTGGGGGGTATGTCTGGGATCAGCCTCAGGAGTTGGGGGGGCCTGGGATCTGCCCCAGGAGTGGGGGATATGTCTGGGATCGGCCCCAGGAGAAGGAGGTGTGCCTGGGATGACCCCCAAGACTTGGGGGTATCCTCCACATTCCCTGCATTTGGTGATAACCGGCGGCAGGGGAGATGACTGTGGGCATGGATTTCACCCAGGGTCATGAACTCGTCAGCACCCCAGAGGAGTAGTCCCCAGCCTCCTCTGATCATACACAGCCTGTCCCAGAAGGTTCCAACATCTGGAGAGGCAGGCCTTTTTTGGCTTCAGGAAGCCAGGGTGTATTTGAGATGAAATCTATCTGTCTGGCTCCTGTTGTGCCTTGTGCTGCCTGGGGTACGGGGTGTCTCATGGGACAGGCTGAGCCCCTGCCCACCCCCATCTCTCAAGTGCTTTGTGAAGCCGCCGAGCCCTGCCCGCTCTGGCCTAAACAGACCCGGCCCCACCCGTGGCTTCTCACTCGGCCCCAGCAGGCTGCCTGTCCCGTGGCCCCTCCGCACGTCCACGGGCCCCACGGCCTTCTCATCTTTCCAGGCATAAGCGTCAGCCTCCTATTTACCCTCTGCCTTCCCCAAGAATGAGAGATTAGTTCCAGGAAAGAGTTGTTTTCTCAGGACACATTCTAAGGGCCTCACTGTCGGGGGGTAAAGCTGAGCACAGGGTGAGTCTGGACGGGGCCAGGGGATGTGTGTGTGTCGGGGGTGTGTGTCTCTGGATGGCCCCATCTTTCCCATGAGGGCAACTTCTGCCACCTGCTGACCAACTAAAACATAGTGTAAAACTGAAGATATGGTCGGGGACCTTGCTGGCTCAGTCAGGAGAACATCTGATAGGAAATGAGGAAATGGGAAATAAGACGGAGCCAACCAAACTCAGAAAGATTTTAGAAGTGATCACTATCCTAGTGGGTCTGGTCTCAGAAAGCATCCTTAAGCCGTCCGCATAGAACTGACTATACGTGAATGGTCACACAGACCAGGGGCCTTGCAGACCACAGCTAACACCTTGGCAACTTGGGAGCTCCAAGTGTGCTGGGCTGCCCCACAAGTGAGCATTTTTATTCTTTACAAAATGAAGTGCTGCTCCTTTCTCAGAAATACAACTTTGTGAAATTCTGTTATCCTTTTTAAACATCTTTCACCCTGCACAAAATGACTGAATCCAAAGTGCTTCTAACGACGTGATGGCTTTTTCAACTTACACTTGAATACAGAGACACATTTCTGGAAATCCTACACGTTGGCCACAGAGTTCCTAAAGTGAAGTTAAGTTTCCATAAGAGGTTCTGCCCTCAAAGATCTTGTGGTTTAACAGAGACAGCAAACAAAAAACCATTCAGTTATCACAGTGAGTGTGTCAAGAGGGGAGAACCGGGAGGGGTGTCCATCCCAGCCCTGGAAGAGGAGGGGAGAGAGGCACAGCGTCAGGGAAGCTAGCCTAGAGGAGGTGACGCTGAGCTTGGACCAGTTAGGTAGTTCGAGAGAGGCCTGGCTGTCGCAGGCAGAGGGGAAAACATCTTCAGAGACATGGGAGAAGAGCTAAGATTTACTCTCCCAAGAGATAACCAAAAATAGACAAAATATACAAGACACTGGACATCAGGCAACAGAGGACAGTGATCTCTGAGGGAAGAAGTGGGCCCCACAGCTGTCCCAGCTCACCACTCTGAGACGAGAAGGGAGCAACTACCAGAGGGGACAGACAGAAAACAAACAGTAAGATGACAGACTCAACCCTAACCTGATTAATAAACACATTAAATATTAATAGTCTATAATCCCAAATAAAAGGCAAAGATGATCAGGTTGACCCAACCCTCATCATGCCCTTAAAAAAAGACAATTTAAATATAAAGATACAAATAGGTTAAGAGTAAAAGCATGTAAAAAGATACATTGTGGTAGGAAGCTGGATTGGCTACATCTCTATCAGACAAAATAGATTGTATATGAAGGGATGTGGCCAGGGATAACTTCACGACAAAGGTGTTAATGCATCAGGAAGATGGACCAATCCTTCACATTTATGCCCCTAATGAGAGCTTCAAACACACGAAGCCGCAAGTGGTAGAATTCCAAGGAAAAATAGGTAAATTCACAATTAACTGTTGTATATTTGAATACCTCTCAATAACTGACGGAATAATAGACAGGAACTCAGTAAGAAGGTGGAAGTCTCGAAGAACAGTATCAACTAACTGAACCCAAGTGACGTTTACGGACCATGCCACCTGACTGCAACAGGACACTGGGAACACCCATGTAGGCCATCTTCCGGGCCATCAACACAAAAACAAAAACAAAAACAAAACCCAAAAACAAAACGAAAACAAAAACCCCACCTCATAGTTAAAAAGATTCAAGTTACACAGTCTGTTTTCTGATGACAATGGAATTAAATTAGAAATAAACACATCTCTGGAAAATGCCAAAAATATCTGTAAACTAAAGAACACAGTCTTAAATAACACATGGATCAAAGAGAGTTCATACACCAAAAGGGAGATCCCACAGGCATAGGAGAGAGTGTGCACAGCGTGTTCCCAATACCACAGGACCTTTGCACTGGCTGGGAGGTGGCAGTGATGAGGGAGTAGGAAGGGCCCGAGACAAGCCAGGAGGGGAAAAATATGTCCGAGGACCCACTCTGGGTAGGATCTGAGGCTAGCCACTTCTGTGCTTGGTCTCATTCCATTCCATTAATGTTCTATCGTATTCTAATTCCACCCGGGACTGAGAATTCTGGGAGTGTGAAGTTGGGTCTGCTTCTGGGGTCCGTAACCTAACAATTCTGAGCCTGGACGCTCCAGAAAGCACAGGTGGGGAGGAGCCGCTGGACAGGAAGGCTTGCTCTTTACACAGGGGCATCTGGGCGCCCCACCCCTCAACCTCGGCATTTACTACCTTGCCTGCAAAGCAACAACCGAGAGCTCATTAGGCAGGTCCCCCGAAGAGGGCACATCTAAGACAATATGCTTCATTGCCTTAGAACATTCTAGACTATAGACTTTTCATCTCAGCTCTGGTTTTCCCACAATGGTCAAAATCTATAAGGTCTTCTCTGGTGCCAAAGTTCATGCAGCTGAGGTGGTGGGGAGATGACGGGGGTCTCTGGAATAAACGTGGGGCAGGTCTCCACTGGGGGAGCTCTGGGAGCGCCTCCCACCAGCCTCCGGGCCCTGGATGGCTGAGCCCTCATGCATGCCTTGTGTCTGTAAGACGGCCCAAGCTGGTTTTTATTGATACTTGGATGGACTCCCGTGGCCTGGGGCTCTGGTGCAAAGCAAGGGTTCTATGCTCAATGGAAGAAGTGAGTCACAAAAGGCTACACAGATAAACAGGTTGGTGGTTGCTGGGGGTGGGGGTTGCAGAGTGACTGCTCGTGGGTATAGTTTCTTTTAAGGGATGATGAAAATGATCTAAAATTAGAGTGGCGACAACTGAACAATGCTGTGAATACACTCTATCTTAAATGGGTCGATTATTTGGTATATGAATTATATCTCAATAAAGCTGTCTAAAAAACCCAAGGGTTCTTGCTCCCAGTCCTAATTCCTCCTCTGACTCCCTGTGGCCCCAGGCAGACTGTTGAGTTTCTCTGGCCAAACATGGGTCCTCTGCCCAGAGAGAGGGCAGGGCCTGGGTCCTGTTTCCGGCTCTGTCCCCAGGCTTCAGGACAGGGTCCGCACACTCATAGCCTCAAGTCCTGGATGGACCGTCTCTTCAGTCAAGTGTCTTCCCAAATTCCCAGCCTCTAATCTCAGAGCTGAGGCACGACCTTGACCGAGGAAGCGTTCTGGAGAGGAGGTGGCCCCGGGGGCTGGCCTCAGCCAGGCGCCTCCCTCTACCAGGGCGCACCTCCTGGTTTGGCCCAAGGCCTCCTCCCCGATGGCTGTCCCCCGGGGGCCTGCCCACTCCTAGCACGACACTCTCTATCCGGAACCATGGTCCTCTGTTCACTGGGTGGAGGTGGGGGGGGGTCTCTCCTCAAGGGCGGAGGCCATGTTGTCCCTTCTCTTCCTAGCTCTGATGGGTGCAACCGAGCCCAGGGCTGAGCAGAAGCTCGGCAGGTGACTGAGCAGACTGCAAGCCCCTTGTGTCTACACCTCCACAGTCACACCTTGAGCGGTGTCACTTGCTCTGCACGTGGTTTCCTATAAGGCCCAGGCTGGTCAGGGGATCGTAGGGGGAGTCCCCCAGAAAGAGGCTGAGGATATGACTCTGGGAACAGATTCCTAGGCTGATGTCCTTCCAGGGCTCCTCAGGAACTAAAAACAGCCACCCCACGGCTGGCTGGTGATGCTGGCTTATGAAGGCAGACCGCACTTGACCGGCAGGCTCGCTCACCCTGTATATATGGCCGCCTTCTGCCCCCTGGCGTCCACTCTGAGAAACACAGGCAGTCCTGACCCCCAGGGGCACCTGAAGCTGGAGATGAGGAAGGCTCCTCCTCCAGGTCTCCGAGCCTGAGCCCCAAATCCTGGTAGGAATCCTGGTAGGATCTCCCAGGGCCATGAGGATTTGGTGGGTGAGCGACTGAGCAAGGGGAGAGGCCCACTGCTCGGCCGCATGTGGGCAGGTGGCGCAGCAAAGGCCTGGACACGGGATTCAGTCCCTTTGTCCCTCCCTGCCACCAGCACCAGTGTCTAGCGTGGGAAGACGCAGTGCTGGTGCTTGGTAGGTCTTGGGACGGTGAGGATGAACAGCCGAGGCACCGAGGCGAGCTCCTGGTCAGGGCAGAGCCGACAAGCATGCTGGTTATGCAGCTGCTTGACCAACTGCCCTGGTAAGTCCCTCGGCATCGGCATCCCGGCTACCCCGTCTGCACCCGCTCCCACCCCGCAAGCCCCGGGACCTCCTGGGGGCAGGGTCGGAACCTAGGAAGGAAGGGCTCCAAGCGGGGAACATGGGCTGGGAGCCCCCCGAAAGGTGAGGAGGGGCAGAACGGTTTCTAAATAAGAACAAACACGAAACCCCGCAAAACGAGGCCAACTCAAGGAGGCTAGAATTCAATTTTTGGAGTAATTTGCAGAGGACAAAAATGACAAAGCAGTGTCTACGATGAGCAGGTACCATCAGGGCAGAGATGGCAGGAGAGACTCAGGGACACTCTCACACTGACTGCACAGGAATCTCCTTCCCCGAGACTTCCAATTGCTCTCCCCCACTCTGCTTCTTGCCATTGCGGGAACATGGAAGTTTCTACACGGCACAGCAGCCTGATGTCCACTCTAATCTCCCGGGCGGCCTGTCTGTCCTCACCGGTCCTTCCACCAACTCTGACTCAAATGGGACTCGAGTTTCACCCAAACCAGCTCTGCCTCCCCTCGTACTGAGTCCGCCACCTGCCGGGTCCTGCTCAACCTTCTGTCCCGGGCCCTGGGTCCCACCCCAACCTTTCTGCTCTGGCTTCCAATCCCCTGAGCTATGCCCGTGGCTCTCAACCTTGGCCGCTCATCGGACTCACCTAGGGGTGCCTGTGTCCCAGCCCCAGGGACTCTGACTGAGTGTGGCTGTGACCTTGGGAGTGGGTGTTTCTAACATGTCGCCAAGACTGCGCCCCACGGTGCAGGCTGTCGTCAGCATCCCACCCTTTATGGACTGGGATCGCCCACCAAGACTTCAAGCCCCACCGGCCAAGTGCACAATGGCTAGGTGTCTCTACTGATGTCTCTGAGGTGAGATGCCAAACACCCCAAGCTCATAACCCCCTCCACGGTGACCCACTCTTGCTCTGCACAGCTCTGTTAAAAAAATGACCCTGAAACTGGGTCCTATGTCTGTATCCTCTAGGTTTTACTTGGTGATCTGTCCCCAAGTCAGACGGAAGCTGTCTGACCCAGGAGCAACCTTCAGACACCTGAACACAGCACTCTCCAGCCTCTAGGCCTTTCCCTCCTCAAGCTGGCCAAGGCCAGGTGCTTTGCCTGCTCCATGGGATGCAGCCCAGAGGGCTTGTCCCCCTGCTTTCTCCCCGTGCCCCTCTCACGGCTGTGGCCCCAACATTCCAGGGGAGGCCTGCCCAGCAGAAGGCAGCCCTGCGCCAGGAAAGGTCCTCCCAAGCACCCTGAGGGGAGCTGGCTGACCTTACACTGATCCAGCGGTGTGTCCTCTGCCTCCTGGAAGACCACGCTGAAGGAGATGCTCTTGGGGTCGGAGGAGAAGACCCAGCTGATGGTGAGGCCTGCCTCGGCCACAGTGATGGGGATGACGCTGTAGGTACTGGACCGCACAAACAGCTCCCTGTTGCTCTCCCCGAAGTTGGCAATCTCTTCCACCGTGAGGGGTAATCTTATCCTAAAATCCAAATGCAGAAAGGGCCCTGATCAAACAGGCAACACGCCGAAGTCCACCGGCCAGGCAGCCCTCGAGGCTCTTGGGAGGCCGAGCCCTGGGGAACCTGGCCCGACGTGCTCGATTATGGGAGGAGCCTGGATGCGCAGCTCGCGTCCACGGTGAGCGCTGCCCGGGGGTGCCGGGCACGAAGGCCGGCACTGGGGACTCAGAAGTCAAACATGGGATGGCCATCCCTGCCTGCGTGTGGCTGGCACGTCCCCGCAAGCAGTCGGAGGGGAAGGCTGGCCTGAGGTGCTCTGTGTGCCCACGGAGGAGAAGCGGCCACAGAGGCCTTGGCTTTCAGGCCTCCCAAAGCTTCCGGCTGCCCAGCTGGCCCTCTCCTCTCTGCAGCTGCTGGCTGCCCTCTGATAACTGGCACGGGCCGGAAACACACCCGTTGCTAGAAACTTCCCGCCCTCTCAGCTGTCCCTCTTCTCAGTGGAAATCTGCGCCTGCTGGAAGATTCCAAGGGGCACCCTGGCTTTTCTTAAATGGGTTCCAGTACCTGCCTTGCTTCCTGTCTGCTACGGTTCCTCCTCTGCCCCGCCAGCCCTCCCCCTGTGGCTGCCTGTTCCTGACCGAGCCGCGCCCCCTCCTGGGCGGTGCATGCCCGCGGGGGGCACCAGGAACCGGGCCTCAGCAGTAGTGTGGCCTCGGGTGAGTCCCGTCTCCTCAGCTGTGAAGGGGAAGGTGGCGGCCATTACGTGCCAGGCCCGCTGCTCGCAGGCTTCATGTGCCTCCACGGCTGCGTCGTCGGGAAGCTTGATGCTCCCATCTCACACGAGGAAGCCAAGATCCAAACAGATTAAGAAACTTGGTCCACGCCCACCCAGGTCGGCTCTGAAGCCACTACCTGTCCCTTACACCAAACTGCCTTTCGTGCCCAAAAATCTATTACTGCCTCCCTTAATGTAGCAGTGGAAACTAAAGCTCAGAGAGGTTAGGTAACTCGCTCAAGACTGCACAGCAAGTAAGTCATGGGGCCGAGAGTTCTGCCTGCCTTCAAAGCTGTGGAGATGGATGGAAATATTCCCCAGGAATAATGAGAAGAGTAGCCAAGGATGAAAAAAACCCAAAATGCTCTACAGAGCAAGTAGGGCAAAAATCATTCTACTTTTGCGAAGATTTAATTCGACATCACATTTTCCCACGTGTTCACGAAAGCTTCATTTGTGACTATGGTACGAAAAGCCCTGTCCAATGTTCACAATTCTAAAGAATCTGAGAGTAGGCAGAAGGGTCCATTTTGGAAAAGTGGTCTTTCTTGTAAGGCGGAAATCTTACTGCACGGCCATGTGAGCAGTCATCCTGACAGAGGCCCCACTGATGCTGGCCAATTTTATAATTTTGTGTTCCAGAATTCTCCCCTTGCACCCAGTCCTTGAGATTGTGCTTCTAGTCTTTTTTTTTTTTCCCTTTAAACCTTTCTAGACCTTTTCTGTTCATTGGGAGGACAATGCTCAGTCTCCCCAGAGGAGTGGCTAATACAAACAAATCGAGGGTTTGCCATCTCTGCTCAAATATAATCTCCTTCTTCTTTTTTTCTGAGAGAGAGAGAGAACATGAGTGCAGTTGGGGGGTGGGGGGATGGGGAAGGAAGCAGGAGGAGGGGCAGAGGGACAGAGAATATTAAGCAGGCTCCTCGCCCAGCACGGAGGTTGACGCGGGGCTCGATCCCATGACCCTGACATGGTGACCTGAGCTGAAACCAAGAGCTGGACTCTGAACCAACTGAGCCACCCAAGCACGCCTCAGATATAATCTTAAATAAAAGGAGCCCACTGTCTACAGGACTCACATCATAAATGTAAATTCTACTGGTTTTCCTACTCTGCCCTGTCCCTCCATAGTCATTCTCCACATGGCAACCAGAATGATCTTTTTTCAAATGTAAATTACATTAAGTCATCCCTCTGTTCCAAACCTCATTTTTGGTCTCCTATTTCTCTCAGATTAAAAGCCAAAGTCCTCACAATGGCCAACAAGGCCATGTGGCATGGGCCCCCTTCCCTCTCTGACTCAGTTTTTCTTGCTCTCTCTGCTTCAGCCACACTGGCCCTTTCCCTGTTCCTTGAACATGGCAGATACTGTTCTGCCCCAGGGCCTTTGCACTGACTGTTCCCTCTGCCTGAATGCTGTTCCCTCATACAGCTGCATGGCAACTCCCTCCAGTCTTACCTTCTTAGTGCCACTTTATTCAAGATCACAAATTCCACTCTCCCCATTCTACTTTGTTTCTTTTCCACAGCAACAGCACCTTGTAATGCACTATGTAAATCACTTGTCTACTTACATCCACTGTCCACCCCTGCCAGAATATAAACTAAGGGCGGGGATCTTTGTTTTGCTCACTGATGTACTCCAAGGACCTAGAACAGACCATACCTGCTGCCTCCCAGGCTCTGAGTAAGTATCTGTGAGTGAGGGAGTGAATCCACTCAGCGACTAGTAAGCCATAATGCAGCCATTAGACACAACCCAGGAGAGAAAGAACAGGATACGTGAAAATACTCATGCGGTCTCAAGTTTTAAAAGACTACAGAGGAAGATGTAGAATATTTTGTTTGTGTAGAAAATGAGGTACATGTGTACTTTTAAAAACTGGAAGGCTCTACGCTGCAGTGGTTTGTTTGTCTCTCTTTTTCTATTTTCTATAATGAAAAAGTACTGCTCTTATAGTAAGAAAAAAAATTCTTTTCAAAAAAGAAGGACAGAGGGCACAGGTGTGAGGAAGGGATGGCTCTAGGGGGCACGGACGGGGAGCTTCTGAGGGTGAGGGAACTGCTCTCGGTCTTCGCTGTGGTCACAGGGGGGCGACACTGTTCTGTTCTGGACCTGGGTCCCTCCCAGCTCAGGCAGAACAAGGGCACGAAGCCAGCTGGGCTCGGAGGTTGGCAGGACGATCCGTGATTACACGGTATTATTTGTTGGAATCTAAACACCATACACGTAAAGGGGGAATTTACTGTACATAAATTGTACTTAAAAAAAAAAAAGGATAGACTGAAAGCCGATGCTGGTGCCAAGTCAGAGCCTCTGGGTGCTTCTAGCTCCTCCTCCCCAAAAGTGACAGCCTAGGAGTCCCGCGCAGGGACCTGTCACTTACATCAGCTCTCCGGACTTCAGCAAGCAGATTTCAGCGTCCTGCCCCAGCGGCATGTCTTCGGTGTCCTCAGGGGTTAGCGAGGTTGACATGGTGTCCCTGAAATGTCACACACAAGAACACACAGCTATTTAGCCATCGGCACACGGAGCCCCCCATCCTGGGCCCCCCAGCCTTGGAGCCACGTAGCCAACCTCAGAATGCTCAGGTCCTTCCGTCCCTGGGGCCATGACAGAGGGTCCGGCGGGCTTTCAGGTAGGGGCACAGGGGCCAGGGCTGAGCAAGCAGGACTGGGAGAAGCCAACGGGGCCACCACGAGGTCTCCGACATCTTTCCGGGGGCCGTGGGGAGGGGCTTCCCGCAACTCAAATGGGCCACCCTCCTGTCCCACGCCAGCTGAGCGTCACTGGCAGTGCCCTGGGCTCTGCCTGGCTGGCGCCTAGCCGGGACTAGCCAAGCCTGCTCTGGCCCAACTCTGGGGAGCAAGGACACACACCCAGGAAATGGCATGGGCCAAGAGGGAGTGGTGGGACAGAGTGCACGGTCTCGCTCGCTCACAACCCACGGTTGGCTGCACTGGGAGCCAGCGATGGGGCCAGTGGCAGGGCCAGCGACAGTGCAGACATGCTATGCTTCCCACCGTGCTCCAGGTGGGAAGAGGGACACTCCAGGGCCAGGGGCGGAGGGCACCACACACTCCCCCTTGGAGAGCTCTGGCGCACGGCAACTCATGTTCAAGGGTCTAGGAGGCCCTGCAGCAAGGATATCTACTGGACTTGAACTCCAGCGTTTATGTGTTTATTCCATCATGAAACGTTTTAAACTCCTACTGAACTGCTTACTCTGGGAAGGCAGACTGTAGTCCCCCTCCTTCACCGACAGGGACACGGGGGCCCAGGCAGCTCCTAAGACGCCAGAGCCCCATGCCCAGCTCGGCCAATGGCCCTGTGTGATCTCAGGGGCCTCGAGCCCAACTGGCTCAAGCGCCCAGGCCTGCTCAGGGGAAACTGAGTCCAGAAAAGAAGAACCACCTGCCTCATGGGCAAGTGTTAATAAGAAACATCTCCCACCCAGTGTAGCTCCTTCCCAAAACGTCACAATAACCCCTTCTCAACCGCCCTAGAGGGTTCTCCCCAGATGTCTCTGGAGCGAGGTCAATGTGCCCCAAACTCCCTCCCACCCACCCAACAGGTACCCTGTGGGCTCTCACCAGCTTGGCCCCAGGGACACTCGCCCGGCCTCTGAGGCCCCGAGGGAACTCAGTCCAGCCCCAGCCAACCCGCTGTGGTGCCCAAATGTCCGCCCAGCTCCGTGCTGGACGCTGATGTGGGCATGGGCCCCACCCTGCTGACACTGTCTCAGTCGGCAACACACACATACACACACACAGGGCACACACAGTGGCCCAGGAAAGGTGGCCAGCAAGCATCCAGACCTCGTGCTCAGACAGCTCCACCTCCACCACCATCACGCCCACTTGGGCACCAAGTTCACGGCTTCTCCCCCTGAGTGCAGCTGTGAGTTCTGCTGGAAAATGACAGTGCTATCACGGCCACGCCTGGGATGGGCTCTGCAGGATTCTCAGCGAATTCCTGCACTCACGGAGCTCAGGACCTAACCTAATACTGCCCCTGGGACACCAGAGATTCCTGACAGCCCAGCGGTCACACCCTGCGGCTCACGGAGCTTCTGCCCGGAGTGGTGGCTGTCCCCTTTGCTGGGAAGGGATCCCCGGCACACGCTGCTCGCATTTCACTTCCCTCAGCGGGTTGGGGTGTCCAAGCTGCCTGCGGCACGAGGCTACAGATGGTCTACCACGTCCTGTGTCTGAGCCCGAGGCTCCCTGCTCAGTCAGGAGAACCCGAACATCCACCTGAGCTCCCGGGGGCCCTCCGTGTGGCGGCAGGAAGGGGGAGGGCAGAGCTGGCAAAACTCAGTGAGTCTCCCCTCAGCCTGTCCCGGCTGTCACTCTGCTGTGGGGGCGGTAAGATCTGCCACGTGTCCCATAGTGTCACGGTGCGCCGGCAGGAGCAGCCCCACACTGTGAGTCTGTGACACAGGCTGGGGGCTGTGACAGGCAGCTTCCCCAGGGGCCGACACACGGCCATCTGCAGTCCGCCGCCACCTGCCTGCTGCTCCCTCCCAGACCCCAGGTCCTCCCGGACCCCCACGTGTCACAGCCCTCGTTACGCCGGGCCGTACTTAGCTCTTTTGGGTGCTGTCTCCCCCAGACTGAGAGTCCTTCGGAAGTAGGGGTGGCTGCAGTGGAGCTGTCCCTTCCCGACAGGACCGGCACGCAGAGGCCTGGCCCCTGCCATCTGCAGGGACCCAGCGATGTACGTGCCACTTGCTAAAAAGTACGTGGAAATTCGGCTAAGGGCAGAGGCATGCTGACAAAGTCAAAGAGAGAACGGAGGCCGCATCCCCGAAGGAGGAGGAGCCTGGGCCCTGCACGGAGTGGCAGAGGCGGGGTCAGCAGCGGCATGCCCACCAGGGAGTGACAAGGCCTTTCTGCCCGGAGAGGGACAGGTACTGCCCACGGAGAGGCCTCCGTCCTCCCGGGAAAGCTCTGAGTACAAGACGGGGCGTCCCTGGTCCGGCCCCGGTATCACGCCTGCCCTCCCCCAGGCCCAGCGGTCTCTCTGCCATTCAGCTCCCCTGTCCCTGCCCCATCCCGTCTGCTGTGGCGCTGAGGCCACAGAGGGTGGGACTCGGTTCTCAGGGTGCCGCTGCGAGGGGGAGGTGGTGGGGGCCCGCATGGGGAGCCCCCAGGGCTGCTGAGTCACCAGACCCCCACTGGGACCCTGCTGCCCGGCTGGGGCTGTCTGGGCACAGTCCCGGTCAGCCCACAGTAAGTGGGGGAGCCCATCTTCACCAACACCCTGCTCTTCAGGGGCTGGGTGCCGGGAGCCCTGAGCAATGGGGCTCCGTCTGGCTAGTAGGAGCTCCCTGGGGCTCCAGAGGGCACGAGAGGCCGTGTGGCTCTTGGTGGGGCCGTCACTCCAAGATGCTTCCAGTTTTGGTTTTATGACTAATTGTGACTCTAGGTGCACTTCCCTCCTCTGAGATTGTTCTCCCTTCTCTACATGGGAGAAGGAGGCGGAGCCAGATGGACTCCGGGCTCTGTTCCAAGCTCTAGGCTCAGCTGGAAAAAGGCTGTAGGTTCCACCAAGGGCAAGCCTGGTCCCTCGTTGTTCCTCTTCCTCCCCTGCCCAGCCCCCGACCTCCTCGCTGCTCACCTCCTTCCACGGCTCTTGAGACCACTGGCTTCCAGATCCCCCATCCTTCTCCCAGGAGAAACAGAATCACAAAACGTCAGTGTGAGAGGCTGTTCAAGGGGTCAACTATATACCCCCCCCCTGCATACTTGATGGCCTTGGATATAGGGGCCCGAGGAGCCAAGACACAGCCAAGGCCACTTAGGCCTGCCTCACGTCATTTGCCTTCATCCTTGTGCAAAGTGCAAATACTGTACAAGAGAAATAAATAACATTTGACGGAACAAACCCTGAAGCTGTAGTTGGTTCTCTCGCCTTTTCCAGCACAGACGAGAAAAGAGGTCCAAACCCGTCACTCCCCTTCCTCCTCCAGCGTCCCCTCTCTGGCCATGACGACGGACAAGCCCCGATTACCTGTAAGTAGGTGCTTCCCAGGGTCGGTCTCCAGCCCCTCCCAGCCCTGGCTGAGGACCTGAGCGAGGCAGAAGGTAAGGATTAGGGGCACAGAGGTTTCTTCTCGATGGTTTTTCAAACTGTGGGTCACGACCCATTTAGTAGGTTACGCGTCAATTTAGGAAGCTATGACCTGCACTAGAAGTCAAAGAGAAAATGCCTAAGCAACAGGATACTGCGCGTTGTCGGGGGCAGTGTTGCATCGCAGGGCTCTTGTTTTGCCTTTGGGACCCCACACGTGCCCATGGGTAGTGGGTAGGAAGGTAAAAGACATATCTTACCGCAGAACACTGTAGACAGGAAACTAGCTTGGGAAGGACCGGGAACAAAAGCATGGCCACTAGGGGGCACTCTCTTTCCTGCCAGCACCATTTTCTTTTGTTGTCACTGGGGTGTTTTGCTAAGTTGACACCCATTCAATGCCCACAGCGTCCTTTCTCCTCCCCTTGCTCTGGCCATGGGAGGCTCCCGCCGGTGATGGTGACCGCTGACGGCACGTCACCCTGTCCTGCTGAACTGAGCCCAGGGTCAGGACAGCAGGCCGTGTCCTGGGGCACACACGTCTGTTAACTCCTCTGCCCTCCGGGGCTGGTCATCCTGGCACCCCCGGAGATCCTGCCCCGCACGCTGTCTAGGCTCAATCAACGTCCAGATTACATGCCCCACGGTGAGCTGGCTTTCTGTCCCACATGGCCCCCAACGGAGGACGTGAACGAGGCTCCACTTGAGAACCATATGAGGATCAAGTGGTGTCCACAGACAAGGCGCATGGTGAGGAAGTCTCCGGCAATGCAGTCCTGGGGTCCGTGCCTGCCTGGACAAGCGGTCACAGGGGACGGGGCGTGGTCCCCTAGTTTGGTCTCCACGGCGGCAATCTACAACAGCTTCCTCTCACAAATCAAAATGCCTCATGCTTCATGTAGTTACGGGACCACCTCAGTCCTGCAGACTGCCCGGGGAGGGCAGAGGAAGGAAGGATGCCCAGAAAGCCCCCACAGCCCGCGCGTCTTGCTGACTGCCTTCCTCAGACGGCTCCACGTGCTCCTCGGCCTTGTCAAGCAGCAGTGAGAAGGGCTGCTTTGCCCGATTACCCAGGGTCCCCAGCCCCAGCTGGTGTGGTCAGCAGACGGCTCTGTGTTTACAACACACTGCCCAGTACAGTGGCCACCAGCCCCACGAGGCCGCCTGAACTCAAATGCGTCACAATTTTTAAAAAAGCCAACCATCTGGCTCCTCGGTCGCACTTGGCCACACCACAGGGGCTCAACGTTGGGCCACCGTGTGGGACGGTGCAGACCCAGGACAGGTCCGTCCGCACAGACGGTGCCCGTTGAGTGGCCCGGGCTCGGAATGTGGGCTGAGCCCACTCTCTGTGGGATCTGGGGGCGTTTTCCCATTTGACTATTAAAAGTTAAGTTCCTGGTAGTTTTCCTTTCAGTCATTGGCTTCCTTTTTGCCTTTTAAAAACCGAGTGATGAAGAGCACTCCTGGTATTTTGATTACTGATTACTTAGTAACCATGGTCTGACCACAAGACCCAAAGCTGCATGGCCAACCTCAGAACCAAGAGCCGGGCAGCACTGAGCACGCCTCCCCGGCTCTAGTCGGAGCTGCCTTCTGGTTGGGCTCTTTTTCTGAGGCTTTCGGTCCTAACTCATCCTCCACGGTCCCCGTCAACCGTCAGCGCTTTGCAGCGGGACGTCTGCCAGCAGCAAGAACTGCCTCAATCCTAGGTCCTGGGATTGATGTCCCGCCTAGGGCTCTGGATCGGGAATGTCAGGGATTCTGGAAAAGTGAGCAGGTCAATGCACTCTTGACTTCCAAGACAAACCTGTAGCGGCCGTGGCTGCTGCTTCCTGTCTTGTTCTATCTAGAAAACGTTTAAGCATTCCAGGGGAACTCTAAGACATGTGATGGGGCCGTTGCCCTTGAGAAGTTGAGTTTTGTTTCAAAGAAAAGTAATGCCCTTGAAACATGGAGCACTGCAAACCGGCAGATAAAGACACACTGGCACTAGGTGAAGCGAGTGAAATCGGATCCTGGCCCCAGATAGTGAGTGGCTCCCCCCTCCAATTTGGCTGCAAGTCTTTCACCGGAGAACTTTCCGCTGGAGAACGGTGATGCCAAATGCAGCCATGCTTTCTCAGACACACGAACCCGCCCTCCCCGCAAGCCCACACACGGTTGTGGAGGCGGCCAGGGCGAGGCCAGTTCTTCCCACGGAGCACAAGTGCGTGTCCTTCCAAGACGCAAGGGCCTGGCCGCGGGAGCGTGTTTGACAAGGCTCAGGCTGTTCTAACTGTTCTGGGAACTGGCCGCAAATGACACAGTTGGCTTGTCCCTTGGAACAGCTCATCTCTGGAAGCACAAGAGATTCAAAAATGAAAGGCTGGCTCGCTCCGGAGGGATGTCTTGCCTTAAAAGGTCTCTTTCGGAGGAGGGTGCTTTGGCCCACCTCCCCTGCAGTATTTGGTGCGGCCCATTCACTTGCTCATCATCCATCGGCCCCTGTGTCCACCCACCACCTGTGCAGAGGCGCACACTCTACGGAGCCTCACCGCTCCTGTCCTTAGTGTTCCTCCATCTCCCGCCTTCCGGGGCGTTCTCCAAAGCATCAGCACTTCTGGGGCAGGGGGACCGACAACCGGAACTGGACACCTGGTGGTCAGTATCTGGCGAGTTCCAAGAGTGAGGACAGCCTCAGGGAGCCAGAGGACTCCAAGTCATGTGGGTTTAGGTGTCTTTCTGGCTGACCCGTCCCCTAAGAGCCCTCCGGTGCTCTGGCGATGACAGAGACCTCAGTTCATTCCTTGGAAGTGCCAGTTTTTAGCTGTGTGCACGTGGGGCTGTCCATTTTAGCCGGGGCCCTCAGTGTTTCACCTGTAAAATGGGGACAGTACCTACGCTGCAGGGTCGCTGTGAGGATCAGGGGCTGTCATGCGGGAGCTGCATGCACACTCCGAACCTGGGCCACAGCACGGGCTTCGTGTTGGTCCAGACCCCGTCGGCTCCAAAGAGACAGGACTAGCGAGGGAAAGGATTTATGGTGCAAATGCCACCATCTTCAGGGGGCTGCCCGAGCCAGACCTACTTCTTGCCCACTCCATTTACAAATAAAAGCCCTCCGAGGTCCTGACAGGTGCTTATGTCCACAGCTGGCCAGCAGGAGTGCAGGAGCGAGGGCCACCGCTTCCTATCTCTGACCACCACATTACGTGGGGGCAGGCTGATCATGTGGATTCTGATGTACGAGGCAGGGGTGGGTAGGGCTGGGTCTCTTATGATCACCAACCAAGGGCTCTCAGAAGACAGTCAGCGGAAACACGGACCACATCACAGAGAGACAGAGGCAGTCCTTGCTGCTTCGAACGAGCTCATTTCTGGGACAAATGGACAGAGCCTCTCTACCGGTGAGTCATTTGTCTCCTTGCTTATAGAGTTAAAAGGTAGGTACTAACCTCAGGTTGCCGGGGTCCTCTGATCCCTGCCTGCGGTGCAGTGTGGGGTAAAACGCCCAGGCTTTAGAGCTCGGCTGCTCTTGGTTCGAATTCCACCTCTGCCCCATGACTCGAGAACTGTGAAGTGACCTAACGCGCTTCTGGGCACCGAGAGCTCGTAAGCTGATGGTATTGGTAGCACCCTCCCAGGGAGACGGGGAGAGTCTAGCCATGGGCCGCATCTATTCACTGAATAAGCTCTGATTCTTGGTTTTCGTTTCTTTTGCATTATAATTGAGAACACAGGCTCTCAGATGGCTGTCTCGTTTCTTTTCCCAATATGACTCAATAGACCACTGCAAAAACTTCAGAAAAGATAGAAAAGCATAAAGGGAGAAGGGAAGTAAATCCTCACGAATTCCACAGCTGGAAGCAAACTGCTGATAAATTCTGGGCTTTAAAAAATATAGTGAAAATTGGGGTGCCTGGCTGGCTCAGTCGGTAGAGCATTTGACTCTTGATCTCAGGGTCATGATTCGAGTCCCATGTTGGGCATGGAACCTACTTTAAAATATATAAATAAAAAAAATATATATATATCATCAAAATCACACAGCTTATCGTGGATTCTTTCTTTTTTTTTAATCTGTGGGGGAGGGGCAGAGAGAGGGGGGGAGAGAGAATGTTAAGCTCCCACGCCCAGCACGGAGCCTGATGTGGGCTTGATCTCAGGACCCTGAGATCATGACTTGACCACCTGAGCCACCCAGGCTCCCCGTCATCATGGATTCTTTAACAAGGGTCCAGGGAATACGTGGCAGAGGGACTCCAAGGGCTTACTAGCCCTCAGAACTGCAGGCGGGTAGGCAGACTACTTCTGAGGAAAATGCCTGTGGTTTCGGGAGACTCTCAAAGGGTTTATGACCAAAGAAAGTTAAGAATCACGATCACTTTTACATCCTTTCGGTCATCTGTTCATTGTGACAGTAACAGCCAAGGCTAACTGTGCACATTGACTCCGTGGCTCCACCGCTGGCAGTTGTTTCCGTGTATCGTTTTCTCTGGAATCATTTAAAGCACTTCCTAAACATCTGAGTTATGTTCTATTTTATGTGTGAAATTGCAATTTGCTAATTGATGTACTATTAGACATTTATAGTGCTTCCAAAGTTGAATATATTACTTTTTTTAAATTAAAAAAAAACTGCATAAATCAACACAGGATTGTGGCTGTGAAAGATACAGAAATGAGTGATTTTTAACATTCCTAGAAGGGAAACGGATTTCTTTAAAAAGAAGATTTATCCACTTATTTTAGAGAGAGTGAGAGAGATAGCCTGAGTGGGGAGGAAGGGCAGAGGGAGAGAGAATCCCAAGCAGACTCCATGCTGAGCAGGGAGCCCAATGTGGAGGTCAATCTCATGACCCTGAGATCACAACCTGAGCCCAAACCAAGAGCCAGATGCTTAACCGACTGCTCCCTGGGCCCTTTGAGGAAGCGTGTAACATCAGTGTAAGTGTGCCAGCAGCAGCTGTAATAGGATTTTCTTATGAACAGGCAAGGGTTAGTCAGGCAGGAATGGACATTTGATATTACTCTCAAGGCGAGCAAAGCCACTTGTTTCGTAGTCCAAGTCATGAAGAAGTAACACACACCCACACACCCACATCTGACCTACTTAACCCAGCAGCCCACAGAGCTGGTGGGGCCTGAGGACTCCTGCTGGCCTGTCACCCTCCCACGTCGCACATTTTGCGGTCTCAGACCAGGGACCTTTCACTGAGCAGCCATGTCCCAGAGGCGAGGTTCCCTCCTTGGACAGAACGGCACTCTGTCCCCACGAGGACCGAGGGGGCAGCCAAGGCTGATACCACCTCCAGTCAGGACAAGAAGTCTTCGAGTAGATTAGAAAGGAGACGTGATCTCTCTCCTTGGAGAGGCCCGTGTCTGGCCAGTTGACATTGTGGACTTTGCCAAACCAAACGCCTGTTTTTCTGGAGACTTCTTAAGGTACTAGCAGGACATGGCACTGGGTCACCAGCAGTGAGCCACTGTGTGCTGAGTACCTGCAGCCCACTGGCCTGCTCCCACGCCAGAGCACCTCACCCTCACGTCCTGCCTGTGGTCCTCGGCACGGGAAGGGACGGCCTTGAAAGGCTGGGACCCCCAGGCAGGAAAGGCAGCTCTCTGGTTGTTGCTCCGAGCCTCGCTGCGAGGTTGGCCCCCGGCCCCCCTACAGAAGCTCCCCCCCATCCGTCGCCCCATTTCAACCACACCTTCCACTGGTTAAAGGGGACCCCTTGGGCCTAAATCGCCAGTCACACAAGCTGAAGTAATGTTCCCTTCGGCGAAAGTGTTCCTTTTAAGATTCCCGAGGATGAGGAAGTCTTCCAGAAACCAGGCTCTGGGGGTGGAACGCGGCATGCCGGGCCGTAAGGGGCAGGCTGGGCCAGGCTGTGAGGACAGCCGCCTGATTCCCCGGCTGCGCCCAGTTCCGCCGCCGTGCCTGGTCTCTCGCACATCTAAGTCTAGGCAGAGGAGGGCAAGAAGGGACAGGATTGACTGTCTTCCCAGGCAGAGAAGTCCTGGTCATCCCTCAAACCCCTTCTAGACTCAGGAAGTCTCCGCAAGGGACCCCCCCTGGAGGGGGGACACTCGCCTTAGCTTCCACGGAGAGCAGTTCAGGGGTCTAATTCAACAGAGGCACAGCACGGGCAGATGAAGGCAGGCCTGCCCACTACAAAGCAGTTCTGTACTTCCAGAAGGGCCCCCACCCTGCCACACGGGGACCTTGGCTTTCGAGTCCAGGTGGCACCGGATTTTCTGGGTCGCGCGTGGGGTCGGTTACGTGTTGTCTCCCGGGTGGGTGAGAGCCTTAGGATTTTAGGGCTAAGTAAGTGTCCCTCCTCCCGTCTGAGCAACCACCCCTGCAGCGCTGGGCTGTGCTGTCGCTGAGCAGAGGGCTGGGTTCCGGAGAGGACTATCTGTCCCTCAGTGAGGCAACAGGACTTCAGGAGAACAGGCCATGTCGCCCTCGGCTCTGACTATAACTGCTGTGTTTGCCTCCCAGGCGTTCACGAGAGCGCGCGCCATGGAGGAGAATGACTACATCGACCCCGAGTTCTTCAACGCTTCCAGCGACGGCAGCCGGGGGCACGAACGCTTCCTGGAGTTCCGCAAGTTCTTCCTGCCGTCCATGTACCTGGTGGTGTTCGTGTGCGGCCTGCTGGGGAACTCGCTGGTGCTAGTCGTGTATGTCTTCTACCAGAAGCTGAAGAGCCTGACCGACGTGTTCCTGATGAACCTGCCCTTGGCTGACCTGGTGTTTGTCTGCACTCTGCCCTTCTGGGCCTACGCCAGCATCCACGAGTGGGTCTTCGGCAAGGTCATGTGCAAAACCCTGCTGGGTGTCTACACGCTGAACTTCTACACGTCCATGCTCATTCTCACCTGCATCACCATGGACCGCTTCGTTGCGGTGGTTCGGGCCACCAAGGCCTACAACCAGCAGGCCAGGTGGATGGCCGGGGGCAAGGCCATGTGCTTGCTCATCTGGGTGGTCTCCCTGCTGGTTTCCCTGCCACAGATCATCTACGGCAACGTCCATCATCTCGACAAGCTTGTCTGTGGCTATCACAACGAGGAGATTTCCGCTGTAGTGCTCGCCGCCCAGATGACACTGGGGTTCTTCCTGCCCCTGCTCGCCATGATGGTGTGCTACTCGGTCATCATCAAGACCCTGCTTCACGCCCGAGGCTTCCAGAAGCACAAGTCTCTGAAGATCATCTTCCTGGTGGTGGCCGTGTTCCTGCTGACCCAGACGCCCTTCAACCTCGTGAAGCTCATCCGCAGCACGAGCTGGGAGTACTCGACCATGACCAGCTTCCACTATGCCGTCATCATCACAGAGGCCGTTGCCTACCTGCGGGCCTGCCTCAACCCTGTGCTCTACGCCTTTGTTGGCTTGAAGTTTCGGAGGAACTTCTGGAAACTCATGAAGGACATTGGCTGCCTCCCTTACTTGGGGGTCTCAGGTCCATGGAAGTCTTCCGAGGAGGCTTCCAAGACCTGTTCTGCATGTAACAACGTGGAGGGCACCAGCATGTTCCAGCTGTAGGCCTCGCCTGGGCTTGGAGAGCTGCTGGGCAGCACGGCTCTACACTCTGGGTGCGATGAGGAAGGCTTTGCTTATGGCTCGCGCGTTCTCACAGAGAAGTCACCCAACCCTGCAGCTGGTGTGGGAGGCTGCTTCTCGAGCACGAACACATTGCACTCTCCTCTTGAGCCCCCAGGCCTAAAGCTCAGTGTGTGTGTGTGTGTGTGTGGGAAGAAGCTCTAAAAACCAAAAGGGCTTTCCTTCTTCTATCCCCAAGAACGCTGGCTCCAGGGGAACGACGTGTGTCCCTTAAGACCTCAGGTTCTCCTTCGTGGGGACAGGGACTGAACGCTGAAGAGGGGAGCTGCTGAGGGCAGGTGATACTCCAGGCTCCCCAGTTCAGAAGACTCCTCTGGCCACTGGGAAGCGGGGAGATAAGGGCGGCCACGAAGACAAGGCCTAGGACGCATGGCGGGGACCTCGATCAGCAGGCACCTGACAGAAATGACTTCAGGCTCTGCCGCCCCTTGGGGTTGGGCCTTTACATAGAGAGATGCCTCTGGTCTCTTTCATTAATCCTGGAGGGAGGAACACCAGGGAACATGAATGGGCCCAAACAAATGAGTCAGCTGAGGATTCCAGGGGTCCACAGAACGCTAGGAAAATGTGCAAAGCAGAGTTTAAGATGATCGTGAATCTAAGCAGCATTTCTGAAATGGAATCTTTGGTGGGTTTGCTCATTTAAAAACTAAAATAGTCCAATGCCTGATACACTCGCGTACACATAAATAACGTATTAGTGTATATAGAATACAAACACGCCTGTATTAAACAATATATGATTTTCATGACGAAGAAATAAAACCTTTTTAAAGTCTCTAAACGATGTTTATCCTTAGGCACATTCTACTTTAACGTGGTATGCTTGGAATATACTGGAGAGTGATTACTCATAGGCCTGGAGCATAGGAAACAAGTTAAAATTGTACACTCTCAGGGTACTTGCTCTATCAAGGGAATGGAATATACCAGGGATCCCTTCCTCGCCGTGGCTTTCAACCTCCTGACCAAAATGTCAAGTGCATTTGTGTAACCTTAGTAATATGGTCACAGGATGAGGCCATTCTAAATGTCAGACACTCGAGTAAGTTTATTAGATCCTAGCAATGTGCTCAGTAGGTAAAGTTGCCTTTTTGGCTCATGCTTCACACAACCACTCACCCAAATGGACAGAACCAATCGCCAGCAGTGGAGGCGGGTGCATAGGGTGGGGGGGGGGCAGTGCCAGGCCTGGCTTAGCGGTGTGGCTCTGGGGTCTGGACTGACCAGAGTGGAACCCCAGCTCCGGCTCTCACTCCTTGGCTAGACCAGTCAGTAGCCTCTTTAACCTCTTTTGTTTTGGTGACATGTGGGCTGTACTGGCACCCGCCTCTGGGGGCTGGCGTGGGGAGGACACAAAATACACTCAGCACGGTGTGTGCGCGGGGGTGGGAGGGCTGCAAGGAAGGCAACGGTAGCCTGAGAACCAGCGATACACCGAGGCCGCAGGTTGTCCCCTGTGAGCTGGCAAGGCGCGGGAGGGTGCCCTTTGTGCCTCCGGGGTCACGGGGCACGTCCCCCAAACCCTGGTCCAGCTGCGCACAGGCCGGGCCTTCCCGGGCCCACATGACCCTCCCAACTGTCTACTGCTCGCGCCTAAATGCACCCACGAGAGCAGCTGCCTCCAGTGTCCACAGGCCACGTAGACTGAGAGCCTCCTCGCTCAACAAAATCTGCCCTTCCTATGGTGACAAGGCTGACCTTTATCGTCTTTAAATTGATTTCAAATACACACACACACACACACACAAAACCAAAACAAAAACAAAAAAATGAAAAAACCAGGAAAAAAAATAATAAACTGGCCTCCAAGTGGGAGTTTCTGTCACCCTCCTCTGTGGGTTCACCTTCAGGTTTAGCCCTTCTGAGAGCGGGGCCACCAGCCCCTGGCCTCCCCAGAATGAGACAGAGGCCCTACCTGAAAAGGAGCACACGAAGAGGTGGGAGCCAGGGAAGTGGTGTGGTGTGGCGGGCACAGCAGGGCTCTGGGGTCACTCGGACGCTGGCTCCATGACTGCTCCAGTTCTGTGCATCCTTGGGCAAGCCACTCAGCCTCCCCAAGGACGGTTCACCATCCATGCCACCCCCTCCCTCCCTCCGTCCAGGAGTGCTCATGAGGCCTGGACAGCTGAGCTGGGGGCTGCCTGGCCAAAGTAACCGACAGGCAGCTGCGGGGGCCGCTGGCTTCACCCTACCAGGGGCCTGCCAGGCTGAGCCAAACAAGACCAGGCGCCCAGCAGGCCATGTCCCGCCTGGGCCTGTGTTATACGCCCTCTCCAGGCTCCCTGCATAAAGGCCGTGCCCCTCCTTCCATAGCTTAGGAAAACCCAGAACAGCACAGCCATGGAATCTTTCTTTACCTTCTCCGGATCCAGTCACTCCTCATCCCTGTATCTCTGGGCCCTTACCTGCTACACCCGAGAGCAGAGATTTTCCCAAGCCCTCCCCTGGGTAGGCAGCATTGCTGCCAAGAGGCAGGCACAGCCCACAGAGGTTACAGAGCGCTTCCATGTCTTGGCTTTGTTCTGTCCACATAACAGCTCCATGAAGGACATGGGAAGGACATGGGAAGCCCAGTGAAGCCCTGCTGGGCTCCTCCCCTTGACTCTGCTCACACCCACTAGCACATGACTGGATACGGGTGGGGGACTGCAGAACGGGGCTGGGCTGCCTTGAGGGTGGCCTCAGGGCCTGACGGTAAGCTCCTCCACCACCACGTTCCCAGCACTCTGGGGCGGGGTGGGGGGCCTGTCAGAGGCCGTGGATGGCCGCACAGTCTGAGATGCAGTGAGCACAGGGAGACCGCGATTCCAGAGGCTGCCTGGGAGCCAGAAGCCCAGGTGATTTCAGCAGGCGTTCTGGACTGAGGCAAAAAAGGGGCTGAAGCTGCCCCTGTGGGTGGTGGGGTGGAGGAAGGGCGGGCAGGGAGCACGGGGTCCAGGAGTGGATGGGGTGCTCGCTCTGACCTCCTCCGCCAAGGGCCCCTCCAGGCAGCTCCCGTTCCGGGGGCCCCGTCCTCCACGGTCTGGGGTAACTCCCAGGGGTGTTCGGGGGCGAGGCCTGGCACTAGCCCCATTTTTCCGGGGAGGACACTAGTTGAGAGAGAGGATCACCTGCCAAGCTCCCCCGGCAGAGTGAGGGCTAGGACCCCTGCGCTCGCTGTTGGCCAGCAGAGGTTTCCTGCAGCTGACGGACTCGACGTACCACCAGCTCTGTTGGCCTCGCCAAGGGCGGGATGCTGGGTCACCCCGAGCACAAGGCGGCTTTCTAACCTTAACCATCCTGACCATATCCTGCTCTTGTGTTGTTTCTGAGACAGAGGCATCACATCTCCTGGCTGGTGACAAACCCACCAGAGCCCCTGCGAAGCACTGGGACCACGAGGTGCCACTCTTAAAGCAATTACTGGCAAAGGGGCTCAGTAACTGGGCATCTGAGAGGTCTTCCTTGGAGAAGGACTGGGTCCTAGGGACAGGGGACAGGGCACAGCTCAGCCCCTGACACCACGACGCATGCGGAGCATGACAGACCCGGTGCGTCTCCGTGGAAGGCTTCCCAGGCGCCAGGCCCTGGGCTCAGCGCTTGACGTCACATGGTCTGTGTGTCTGGTAACCAGAAGGACAGGCCAGGCCTGGATGAAGGCCCAGGGACCCAAGGCCTAGCACTGCCACTAGCTGAGAAGAGCTTTCTGTCTGTCTGTCTGGCCACCTCAGCCCTGAGCACAGACGGACCGCTCGGTCCATGGAGAAGGCTCAGCGTGGGCCTGGGTAAGCGTGGGGACCAGGTGCCAACAAGCATATCTGGAGGGCTCTGAAGAATGCCGGCTTTTCTCCCCAGGTGAAGGGCTATGCGTCTGTTTCTTGCCACCATCCGAGCTGGTGGGCGGTTGCTCGGGGGTGTGGGGACCTCTCTCTGTCCCCTCCCTGTGCCGGGAGGGCCGAGGCAGAGAACTTCGTTAGCCTAAGAACGTGTCCATGTGGAGAGGAGTGGACAGGGGGTAAGGGCAGGGTGGCAGGCTTCTGATGTGCAGGTGGGGAAGCGGGACCCAGAGAAGAGAACTGAACTCTTCGGAACGAACGGGCAGCCGTGGACGGAGGGAGGAGCTCTGGGCTCAAAGCCTCGCCCTGACACTTACTGCCATGTGACCCAGAGTGGCTTATCTGGCCTCTGGAGGCTTCTGGGGCTTTACCTCCCACGCGGGAAAGGTTGGGCAGGGACTGAGTGGGACCACACGTAGAAGGGGCCAACACTGCTGCCGAACAGCCTGCTTTCCTTCGGGGATCTGGACACACATGGTGCCGAATCCCTTCTGGCTCACCTCTTACTTTGGACGTGCTCATTTCTTTCTCGAAGTTTCCTGTCAGGGAGGCTTACGCAAACCCAGGGCTCCAGACCACTTGCGTTTTCTCAAGAGTCCTGGTGCTTCTGATTCGTCTTAAACTCAGGAAGAAAACGAACGTACGGAAGAGCTACCAGGGACCCTTGGGTCTTCTCTAACGCACAGAGGTGGTGTGTGAGGGTGCAGGCCCTTAGCTGACTGTGAGGGCGGGCTCTTCCCCCGCCAGACGAGTGCAGGGACTGCGGGCTCCCGTCCGCCAGGCCCGGATCCACCCTGGAGGCCGCAGGCCGGCATGCTGGCAGTTTCCTTTCCCGGGAACACTTCCTGATTTCCCAGGACCAAAACACAGATATTTGTCAGCGGTCAGAGTGCCTTCTGTGTTTGTTCTTACTGGGAAAAGGGAAGGTGAGGGGTGAGGGAGACAGGGAGTTGCAGGGGGTCACTGAGGCTCTGGCCCTGCCCCCCTCCCCGCAGCCACCCAGCGGGGACTATGGTGACCAGATGATGGTGGCAGACTGGCCCAGGGCCCTTGGAACAAAGCAGGCCCCGGGGGAAAGNGGGGCGGGGCGGGGGGGAGGCAGGGGGCTCCGGGAAGGAAAAGGCGAGGTCCACAGTTCTGAAGCAACAGTGCACAGGGCTGAAGGGCGGGGCGATCGTGCTGGCGCTCTCTGCCAGGCCACAACACGGGAGTTCAGTCGCCCTCTCGTCAGAGAACAGGGGACAGTGGAGGGATACACTCAAGCCTAAACCCTCCTGCCCTAATAGCTTCGTGAGGATTAAATGTATCTCCTCCCACACAGCAGAAATCCTGCTGATTAATCCTGGCCCTCCTGAACTCTGGGCAGGAAGGCAGGGGCAGAGAGCTCAATGTGGGTGTTGGCAAGAGGATCGCCAGACTCCCCAACTGGAGGGAAAGTGGGTAAATTCTTTCTTGGCTTTTGCACAGCCGGTGCTTTGCTGTAGAAACTGCATTTAAGCCCGAACACCAGGGGCTGAGAGATACTGAGCCAGGCTGCTGTGCGGGGTGGGGGGGCTTGGCCTGTCCCCACGGGTCCCCCGGCACAAAATCCTGACGTTCCAATGTGGTGGCACTTTGTATGGTTATTTCATTCCTCGCAAACCTTGTTGGAAGGCGGACGAGAGGGCCGGCGGAGAGGAAGTACTAAAGGATCGAGAAGGCACAGAGAGACGCCAGGGCGCAAACACAGTCGGGTGGTGGTGTGACGAGGCAGCGAGCGGGCGGCTGCCCGCCAGCCAAGGAGAGAGCCGCCAGGGGAGGCCCACCCTGCCGACACCCTGACCTTGGCCTTCCAGTTTCCAGAGTGGTCCTGAGCACTGTTCTGAGGCACTTTCCCTTAAACACAGACAGCCCATCCTGCTTCCAAAGTCTCACTTTCCTGGTCCTATAATCAGAAGGCATAAGGGCCCAGAACTCGGAGAGCACGCAGGAGACAACGGCGAGCTGTACTCACTGTTCGGGCAAGTTCGGGTCAAGGGAGTCGGTTTCGGTGGGTGTTTCAGGCAAGGAGGAGCCAGACTCCTGGATCTGGCACAGCTCCTCATCTGTGATGATGTCAAACACGGCATCGTCCGGTGGTCTGCAGTCGGCGTCTACACCCGGGCCACAGAGCCAGATGGGGAGAGAAGAGACACACAGAGTAAGGCGCAGGATCGGGAGGGCATGCTGGGAGGTGAGGGGCTGCTGCTTCGAGGGATGGGCCACTGGGACACACCCTCAGGGCTCACTTGACCTAGAGCTATTCTGTCTGGGTGCAAGAGGAATGGCTGCCAGGACATTCCAGAAGGCAGCGGGGACTACAGGTGAAACTGCACGCAGGACCTACAAGATTTCTCTTAAGCTCCTCAGTCGGTCCTTAAAGAGATTTCAAGCTCTTACATAACATCTGAGGCCTCTTACTTAGAAGAAAAAAAAAACCAAACCTGTCAAATCCTTATCACAGGCAGGAACCTAAAAAAAGAGTAAACACACTTCTGGGCTGCTGAGTCTTGCTCCCCAAAACACAGATATGACTTATCCGTTCTCACCTCCATCCACTGGGGGATGGGAAAGAACCTCCCTCTGCTCAAGGGAGTAGCAACCACTGTCCTTCTGACCAGGGGCCTGGTGTCTGACTCTGCAGGCCCCTCAGGAGGACGAAGGCCCTCTGGACACTCCTGTGCCGGTCACCCAGCTGCAAATACTCTCCTGCCTGTGTCACGGAAAATGTGATGGTAGGCTGAGGTGAAAGAAAGGCAGAGAGAAGGAAGACAGGAAAAAAGAAAGAAGTGCAAAAAGACAAGGAGACAGGAAATGTCAGAAATCAAAACAAGTGACCTCAGTACTCTGGCACAGTGCCACCCTCTGTCTTTGCTGGAACGCCTGCCAGTGAGTCAGGGCAAGGGAGATTCCTGGACGGTTTACCAAGAACAGTTCATGCAAGCTACAATTTCCTAGCTGGCCCTGTCACAGGGCTATTGGGACAGGCTGTGCTCTGGATGGAACATCCTCCTTCTTGTCTGAGGTCTACATAATGGAGGACCTGAGACACAGGCTGAAAAAGGGGACCAAGGGCTGGTTTCTTTCCATACACCCAGCCACGTTTCTGAACCTGCCTTCTGAGGCTGGCAGAGGGAAAGAAGGAGGACAAGGAATAAAGACAAAGAGGATCAGGAGAGAAATCAAAGAAGGCTTAAATGGAGAGATATACCATATTCATGGATTGGAAGACTCAATTTTGTTAACATGTCAATTCTTCCCAACTTGATCTAGAGACTCAATGCGATCCCAGTCAAAATTTCACCAGGATTTCTTATTGAAATTGACAATTCTAAAACTGATACGGATAAGCAAAAAACCAGGAATAGCCAACAATTTGATAAAAAACAAAATTAGATGACCTGCTCTCCTTGATTTAAAGACACATTAGAAAACCATGTGATCTCAACAGTGTGGTACTGGTGAGAGCAAAGGCACATGGATAAATGGAATAGGACAGCAAGTCCAGATACAAACTCAATTGATTTTTGATGAAGGTGGAAAGGCAATTCTATGAGAAAAGAACAGACTTTTCAACCAATGGTGTTGGAACAACTGGACAACCATATGCAAAAAAATGAATTTCTATGCATAGCTTGTAACATATACAAAAATTTAACTCAAAATGGATCGTAGACCTAAAACTATGAAATTTCTAGAAGAAAACAGAAGATCTTTGTGTCTTTGGGTTAAGCAAAGGTAGATATGATACCAAAAGAAAAGAAAAAAGTTGATCCGTAAGGGAGAAAAATGGAATGGACTTCATCAAAATTTAAACTGTCTGCATTTTAAAGAATATTTCTGCTCTCTGAAAGAAAGTAAAAAGAGGTTTTTAGTTGGGAAAAAAGGTATGTGTAAAACACATATGTGATAAATAACTTCAATCCAGAATATATAAAGGACTCTCAAACCTTCATAATTAAAAAAAGAATTTAAAATGAGTTTGAAGAAGAGATAGGAATGCTATGCCCAGTACATTCCACCATCCCTGCTCTTTGTAGCAAATATAAATAACGGTATCTGCCAACTTCCTTGATGATCCAGTTAAACAAAAGAGGAACTAAAAGTATCTCTGAAGGCTGGCTGACCTGCATTCAGGCAGAGGTCAAGGAAGAGTCCACAGGGACCAGCTGCAGGAGGTGGTGATGCTTGAACAAAGACAAGACCCTGCCATCTCAGCTCTGCCTCCCTGGTATTCTACGTCCACAGCCTGGTCTACGAGAGGACAGCCTGGCCTGCTCTGCAGGACTGTGCTGGGAGCAGGAACAACAGGAACCAGATCCCACTTCCTCTTACTGAACAGAGTGAAAGGATGAGGAGAATACATCTTCCTTGGTCCCTGAGAGAAAGTGTGAGCAACGGGGAAAAGGTGAAGGATGTAGTCATTTCCACACACAACTTTTGGTCTTTGGCTACTCTGGTAGGATGGTTGGGTATTGGGGCTGAGGTTCTGGAGACAGTATTTTCCAAGGTGTGGGGTACATTCCACTGGTAGCATGTGAGTTAAGAGGTACACAGACCTCACATTAAATAACACTGACTCATACCAGGAGAAAGTTATTCCCTTTTCAATTCTCTTTCAAGCCTAATTACATAAAAAAGAAAGTCTCAAACTGGCACAATACATTTTTAGCATCTCTTCAATGCTTAAGTTTGGAAAACTCTGAATTCAGCTCGTTAGAGCTAACTAGCCACACTGGGGTGGTGGTGGGGAGTGGGGTGGCACCTAAGAACACAGAGGGCAGGAATGGGAGCCTGACCTTGGCCTCTGGCGGCCTGGGGCCCAGCCTGGGCCGGTGACAGTGCAGGGCTGGGCTCCCCCTGACTGGTTCCCGAGCTGGCGCTGTCAGGGGAGCCAGGACCATCGCTGAACTTCCGGAAGCAGGCTCGGCAGCAGCGCTCCTTCTTGCCACTGTGCTTGGCCAGGACGTAGTTGTTGCAGCAGTAGTAACAGAAGACTTGGCCACAGATCCTGTGGTGAAAGGGGCATGGGCTGTGAGGCTGACGCACCGTGGGTCTCGTGATCTGCTCTAAATGCCATGTAGCTCTCGTCAGACCTGGCTCTGCCCTCGCTGAGGAGTGTGGCCTTATGGCCAATCTGATAAGATTCCAATAAAGCCATCTTGATAAGGCCCCTGGGAGAAAATGTTTTCTTTCCCAAGGTCCTGGGAAGCAGGGGGTAAAGTATGTGGCTGAGTTCCCCCTCTCTGCCACAACAACGCAGGCATATGTCCCTCGCCTCAGGGGCTGAGGCTCCAAGGGATCCCAGACCCACCTGGGCCTGTGCTGACGATATTCCATCTGCCTTGGCCCCAACTGAGATTTCTTTTTGCCTGCCCTTCTTTGGGCCCTAGGAGGGTCTCCGCTGTCCGTGGTTCCCCTAGCCAAGCCCCCGCCCCCGCTTTCCCGGGGCTCCAGTAATGCCGCTTCCCCTCTGGTCCCCACGGGCTGGGGGAGGCCAAGGGTTGCTGGTCTCTGGGGGCTCCACAGCCCTGTGGGTCCCCTTGACTCTGCCCACACCCCTGTATCAAACCTTCCTCCCCTCAGGGATCCCTGCATGGCCTGCTAGGACCCTGCCTAATGCACCTCCTCGCCTGGTTCCCTCAGGACTGAAGGGCAATGTGTTTTTCCCACACAGACAGCGGCGGGGCCCATGCCTGCCGGCGGTGCCTGCTCTGGCATCTCTACTCCAGGGCTGCGTCCACCCGCTGACCTGCAGTGGTGCCGCCGCACCATCCAGCTGAACTCTCGCTTGCAGTCGTGACAGTGGCTGGCCTCCGTGTCCCCAAGCCACCTCTCCTCAGCACTGAGCTTCTGTTGGAATTCCAGGGCATCTGACTTCTGCCAGAGAGCATCCTTGTCCCTGAGACAGAGCCGCATTAGAAAAAGAGAAGAATCTGTGAGAGCAACGGGACGATCCCCGATTCATTTCCAAAGCCTGATTCCAAAGTTCCCAAGACATGGCAGGAAAATTTACTTTCCTTGGAAACACCCCCACTCTAGGCCTCATCTGTCCCCGCATCCATCCTAGATTCAGCTGATGGCATGCGTGTGAGGGCGGAGGACGCCTGTGACGTACGTAGGCCCACAAGGGTCACACACTGCTCAGGCGTCCAAACGACAGTGCGCGCAGTCACCTGGAGCGGAAGCTGTAATGGGCTGTCACGGTCACATGACAGCCTGAGTGCCATGAGCCCGAGGACCACCATGATCGCTGGAGAAGACCAAAGATTTCCCTGCCTGAGTCTGATGGGACATTAATTGCTCCTGCTCCTCTGAGAGACAGTACGCGCTCTAGGAGGCAAGACTGAAGGAAGAGGGAGGCTTTTCAGAAAGGTCTGGCAGCGTCAGAACGTGCCTGATGCACCAGTGCCGATGTGCGGAGGCTTCTGTGTTGCTGCTCATGGTCATTTTCGAGGCTCATGGCTTCTGACTTGGGAAGGTTTTGTTCTTTCCGAGACGGAGCCCCGGTCACCATCCCAAGGTTACTGTAGGCCCAGCAGCACCTCAGGCCCAAAGACCAACACCAGGGCCACTGAGGCCCTATGACAAACTGATGCCAGCACCAGCCAGAGACTCCCAATCCGCAGACCTCTCCCCCTAAATACAAAAGCCAGGACAGGGCCGCCTGGGTGGCTCGGCTAGTTGAGCATCAGACTCTTGGTTTCAGCTCAGGTCACTATCTCATGGGTTGTGAGATCAAGCCCCATGTTGGACTCTGCACTCAGCATGGAATCTGCTTGGGATCCTTTCCTTTTTTTCTCCCCCCCCCCAACCCTTCCTCCCTGCACTCTCTCTCTCTCTCTCTCTCAAATAAATAAATCTTCAAAAGCCAGGACAAAAGCCAGGAGTTGACTGGCTCTTCAAGAATGCCTGAAGCTGTCAGCAAGCAGGATGACTCACGCCCCGGACCTGCATCGTCCTCCTGGCTGGTTCTCAGCCCATCCCCTCTGTCCCCAGGAGGCTGGGCACCCACACTCTGGAATGTGGGACGCTGTTAGAACCAGGGCTCTTCTGTCCCACATCTCAGGAAGAGGTCTGAGTTCAGAGGTCATAGATGCCCTGAGTTCCAGGTCTGTGAACTGATGACACACGGGCAGAGGTTTCACGCTTCCAAATACCATTTTGCAACCTCAAATGAATTCGTGGCTTTAGGCACTGCTTATCCATGGCTGCCAACATCGCAGAGAATGGGCTCATCAGATCTTATGTGGCTCTTGAAAGCAAGGCCCAAACTATAAACCAATTCTGTGAAGCGTTCTTGAGAAAATGTTGAACCCGGGTGTGAGTAAGCCCTTAGTAGAGCAGCGGATCTCAACGCTGGTTCACTGATGCTCACACCTCACTCTGAGAAGTCTGGGTTGGTCCAGCTGGGTTGGTCTGGGTAGGGTCTGGACATGGATATCATTTTAACAGCCCCCCTAGGGACTCTAATGTGCAGCTAGCGGGGAGAACCACTGCTGTGGTTTTAACTAACAATTTACAGGACATCGCAAGGTTGGAAGAACACGTTAAATGGCACCAAGGGGATGCAATCAGCAAAATCCAGGCTGTGGGAGACTCGGCCAGAGGCATGACCTAGCTTCCTCAAAAGTAAATTGCAACCAAAAAAACAAGTTGGGGAGATGGTGGCCAAATCACAGGCTAAGTAAGAGGAATCTAACAGATCACCCTGCAACATATGGATGTGATCTAGAGCCTCATTAGAAAAAATTATATTCTCATGAGTCACCCTGTAACATATGGATGTGATCTTGAGCCTCATTAGAAAAAACTGTATTCTCACGAGAAGTAAGGTGATCTGGAAAGTTGGGCCCTTCACCTCTGCGGCGACAAGTGTCAGGAGCAGAGCACGCGCATCCTCCAGTTTCTGAGTGCCCCCGCGGCCCCGCTCACACATTTACGTTGGCTGTCTGCTACCTGCGGGCGCTGGAGTGTGGGAGGCCTGGTACTGGGGGAAAGCGGGAGGGAGGAGAAGGGGAAAGGGGCTCACGAAAGAGAGACAAGGGACTGGAGAGCTTCCTGAAGATATGAGACATCTCTTACTGTCACGCCTGTGGCTAAGCACACAGAGATTTTGAAAAATGATGCCCCGCCAGTAAGAAAACACAAACCCACATGAGCACTAGTGGGAGCAGTGAAATCCACCCTTCGAGGCTGTCAAGGGCCCGGGTGCACCCGTTTGTGTGGGGGAGGGCCTCAAAAATGCAACAGAAGCAGACATGGGCCATTTCCCTCGAGGCCTTTCAAGAGCCGCTGCGTCTCGTTCAAGAGAAATCCCAGCTCGGGGTGGGGGTGGGGTTGTTCCCAAGGCAGCTGCTGGTGCCAACTCTCACCTGAGCAGCTCGATCAGCCGCTCCTCCAGGTACTGCTTGGTTCTATTCAGGTCATCGAGGTCCGCGAGCATCTTCTGGTCATTCTTCTCCCGGTTTGTCACCTCCTGGCAGAGTCTGTTGTAATACTCTTGGATTTTTGTAGTGGCTTTTTCGAGTTCCTTCTGGGTCCTGGTGGAGAAGTAGGAAGCTTACCGATTAGCCACTGCTTCCAGCGTCCCCCATGCCTCTGGGCTAACTCGGGCCTCTAATGAGGGGTCCCGCTGCCCCCCCCCCCAGCATTTTTCCTCTCACAGTGGGGGTGCCCCTCGGCACTACCCACTCCCAGGTTGTGCATCCCCCTCCCCAGCCTTCAAAACTCCTCTTGCACCGCCAAATGCTTCACACACCACACCCCCAAACACCAGATACAGTGGCATTCTGGGAGAGCAGGTGACCTCAGACCATTAGGAGCACCCCAGGTGGGTTGAACACTGCACCCTGGTTTTGGGGCAGGGGCTGAGGTTATGGGGGAAGCTGAAGGGTGCTGTGCATGGGCCCGTGATGGGGGGTTTGCAAGAGGAAAATGGAGTTGGGATAGAAAGAACACAGGTGTATCTCCCTGGAGGTGACCACATGGACGACGGCCTGTCTCCCAGGTGTCTTTGGGGCCCTGCGCACAGGGGGTGGTGCTGGGTTACCTAGTGGGCACTCGATGGGCACTGCCAGGTGCTAACCCGACAGCCTGGAGGCCTAAGGGGTTCTGTTCCCTCCGCTCGGTCTATGGCCGAGGGGCTGGCCGAACGAAGCACGGTCCTCCTGCCCTTGCCCGCTCCCCTTGCAGCTCACCTGTCCCCGAGGGCAGTGGTGCCTCCAGGAATGCTCTACAAACCCCAAGGTCCAGCAGGGCGTTTGTAAAACCTCCATTAGACACAGGGCTCTGCAGAGACTAAGTCATCTGTGTCTACTCCAGGCTTTCTACACCCAGGATAAAGCTGCCGGAAGGTTGTTTACGAGCCACTGTCTGCCAAAATGATCTCATGGGTGTACACACGCGCACACACACACACACACACACACACGCACGCACACATGCACGCACACCCACACCCAATCCAGGGCAGGCAGATTATGCAACATCGAGCAGCTAAGACAAGAGCTCTAAGACCTTACAAATTAGCACAGTTGTAGCATTTTTTTTTTTTTAATGCCACCAACTTTTAGGAGGTTCTTGCTACTTATATCGTCATGTGACTACAACCTGGGTAGCCGGAGCCCTACGGTATTTGAACTCGAGAAATGAACAGCTGAAAAGGAGAAATGTGCATCTGGGTTACGGGACACCCAACGTGCTCTGGGTCTCCCGCTGAGCCTGAGCACCCCCTGGAAGCCGGCTGGTAGAAGGCCACGAGGCTCGGGCAGAAAAGGTAAAGGCTCGGGACAATCTGGTGTGATTAGGTCTTTGCTGGGGGCACACACTGGGTCCCGGCCCCCCCGGCGGGACTGCCTTGGCCTCCTCACCGAATGGCAGGCTCACGCTCATAACTGCCCGTGGCCCCCCAGCCTGAAGACCAGGGGGCTCGGGAAGCAAGGGGCAGCACAAGCAGGGCCATACGCCAAGGTGAGGACAGTCGTGATGAAGGGTGACAGCACAATGTGCTCTCCATACACACGGCAGGGACTCTGCGGGCAGAGCGGCCGGCCTGGTGCTGGGCACCTTCCTCGCCCTCGGCACGCGCCTGGGAGAACCCCTCACCCCCAGCCCTGCGGCCTCTCATTTCACAAAGGAAACCAGGGAGAGCCTGAGTCACAGCTCGTAGCGGGGAAACACACACGCACACGCGTGCACACACATCCACATACACACCGGGACCCTCCCTCCCCAGCCCTGAGACCAGACACAGAAGTATCTGTCTGTGCGCTTTCCAGGGTCATTGCTGAGGAAACAGACTCTGGAGCCCAGTGGCCTGGGTGGCCCTCCTCCCCGCAACACCCATGCGCTGTCAAGACGCTTGGAAAGCGACTTAACTCCTCTGAGCCTCACTCTCCTCGTCTATAAAATGGGTACAAGTAACAGTTTCCGCAAAGGACAGTCAGGAGGAGAAAAGGGACAAATAGATGCAAAGTGTTTAAAACGGTGCCTGGCCTGTTTGGGGCACTTAGTATTTGCTCTTATCGTGACCACTCTTCTATTCCAACTTTTATTTCGTGTCAGCTCTTCCAAAGCAGAAACGTGCCCCGCCAGAGGTCGGAAAACAGCATGCAGAAAGGCTCGGCGGCTGCCTGCAGGGGGTTGAGGAGCGGGCTGCCCACCCCCTGTGGCATGCTTCTGGCTTTTCTTGCGAGAGGACTTCCTTAACCCGCTACGAGTGGTTGAGTTTCTAAATGACTCAAATACCCACTTCCCTGAAGCCTCCGCCGCTGGGGCCGTGTGGGCAGAACCGCGTCACTAACCTGTCCAAGCTCTCGCGCAGGGCGGCCCCCTCCTCGTCCTTCTTCTGCACAGCAGCCTGGCTCTCGGAAAGACGCTTGCTGGTGCCGCTCAGCTGCTCTCGCAGATCCGCCTGGGCGGCCTGGCACGGGCCAGCGGGGAGAGGACGCTCAGCCCCCAAGAGCCCGCGCCCCAGGCCAGAAAGGGACTGGGGGGCTCTCCGCCCCCTCTGGCCGGGTCACTTCTAACTGGAGGCGGTTTTAAGTTCAAGAGCCCGAGAACCTTTGGGTGACCCACCGCTGTTTGTCAACCTCTCGGTCAAGTGTTAATTGCAATGGGCGGTGGAGGTTGGAGGGGAAGCAGGAATCAGAATCTCGGGGTGGCAGGGAGCGGGGTTCCCTGGAGATGGGCAGCAACCCCCACTACGACCCCACGGTTCAGGACCACTGACTCGGGGATGCCTGCGGAGGCAGCTAAGGACATCTCGTGTCGTTTCCACACGGCTGGCTGAGAAACACATCCGGCGGCCCCAGCCGGTGTCCGGGGGGCAGGAGGGGCTGAGATGTGCACTCAAGATGCCCACAGAGGGGGACGGATGGGTGCTCTGGCTCGGGAACTGGGAGTCCTGCATGCGGCCCTCGAGGGTCCAGCGGAAACCAAACCAGACCCCTCTCCCTGACAGGCCCGCACCCTGGGGGTGGGAACGACCAGGCAGAGGTGGGGGTGCCAGTCTTCCCTGCCCAGCCGGCCAGGCCGCCAACCAGCACGCTGCCCGGGGCCTACCTTCAGCCTCTCCACGGCCTCCTCGGCGGCCTGCAGCTGCCGGCCTCGCTCCTCGAGCTGGTCCCTGAGGCTCCGGCACTCCTCACTGGCAGTCTGGAGATGAGGAGAGAGGGCTTGTGAAAGTGGGGTCCTTGCATGGACACCCCCTCAGCCCCATTCCCCCGAATAGGGAAAAATAAGCTATCTCTTTTTCACCAAACTCAATGAGCTCTGGGCTTGACTGGTTACAACATCCTTTCAGGTTTTCTAAGAGACTTAGCTTGGTCCTCACGCTTAGGATTTAATTTCCGCCAGGAAACAAGGGCCCTGTGAGCCACACGGAGCCACACAGGATGGGGGACACAGGCCTGGAGGCCCGTCTGTAGAAACGCAGTAGTTGCGTGTCTGGGAGCGAGCGCAGACCACAGCGCTAACGGCCAAGCGGTAAGTTCTGGAAACCAAGGCCCCACAGCTGTCCTGCTTGTGTCCTCGGTCTCAGCCACCATTACCCCCTTTGCCTTGGTGCAGCAGCGAGGGCCCATGGTAAGCACTGTTCCCATAAGCCTGTATATCCCAAGGGCTTTGTGAAAATGCACTGAGCCAGTTTCCGCAACAGCACCTGCTGTCAGGGTGGCACCTGAAGGGACAGAAAACCCACAGACGAGACTCGCAGGCTGGGCCTGTTGGTATCTGCGGTAGGTTCTAGAGGCTGGGGGAGGGTCTAGGGCAGACTCATAGGCCCAGAGGCAATGGGCACGTGCATAAACGAGCATAAGGAAAACACCAGAAAGTGCATGCCTCCTTTAAAGGGGCCCCTGCCACCCAGCTCCTGGTGACTTCTGCAGGCTGGGAACGAGGGCGCCGTCGTTAAGATCTCCGGAGATTTCAAAGGGAGCCCCCACACTGAATGTGTAAACACCCAGCTCTTTAAGTGCTGGTTACTGATGTACAACAGCCTCTCTGCATGAGCCGAACCCATCTGCAACCATGCTAAGTTTAGGCTTCTGGGCTAGGGCACCGCCCCCGACATGTGCCCCTCAGGTGTCCCCGGGAGGGGAAGGGCGCTGAGGCCTAGAGAGCAGGACAGCTGCGTCTGCCTGGCCACCCAGTACATTCTCAGGTCCTCACGTGCCACGTGGCTGAAGGCACATGCTATCCTCTCGTGGACCCGTTGGGCCCACCGTGGGAGAGCACCGCAGCCCGGGGTGGGGGAGTCAAGGCAAGGGAGGACTACCTTCAGTCGGCTCTGGTGGTCCATGATCTCGGTGCTCAGCTGGAACTTGAGGGCATTGAGCTCCTCGCGTGAGGTCTCCTGGAGGCTCTGGGCCCGCTGCTCGGCCTGGGCCAGCTGGGCCTGCAGGGAGCGGGCCGCCTCCTCGGCCACCTTCAGCCTCTCCTGCAAGCCGTCCCTCTCTCGCTGCAGGCCTGCCACTTGCTCTTCCAGGCCCTCTCGCTGCCTCGAGGCCTTCTCTTTGGTGTCATGGAGCTCCTGCACGGCACGGGCCAGGGCCTCCTCGGCCTGCTTTTTCTCAGTGAGCTGCACACAGATGTGGACGCCGGGCTCGTCGGTGGCTGGGCTGGCCCCGGGCAGCTGCTCCGGTGGCTCGGCCTGTTCCAGTCGGCCTTCCTGGGAGCCACATTCTGCCCCGGACCGTTCCTCCTCCTCCTCCTCAGTCCTCTCCTCCTGTGGCGCCCCTTCCTGCTCTGAGCGCTGCAGCGGCTCCTGACCGGGGGCTCTCTTCAGGGCTTCGTTCTGCTCCTTCAGCTGCTGCACCAGGGCCCTGTGCTCCCTCAGAGCGGCCTCGGCCGCGCTCAGCTGGCCCTGTACCTTCTCCCGGTCACCCAGGGCTGCCTGGAGCTTGGCCTGAAGGTCCAGCACCCCAGCCGGGAGGTCCCCGGCCTCCCCCTGCTGGGTCTCCCCCTGGGCCTGACGCAGGGCCATCTGGGCAGCTGGCTCCCGGTGTGCACCGTCTTCAGGTGTGCCGAGCCCCTGTTGGCCTTTCTCTGCCATGAGGGTCTCGATCCGCTGGGTCTGCTGGTGGCACTGGCTCTCAAGAGCCCTGAGTTCCCTCTCCCGGGCCTCCGCCAGCTGCTGGCACCGCCCCACCTCCTCCTGCAGCTGCTGGCACTCGGCCTCCTTGTTCCGCAAGGCGGCCTCCTTCTCGGCCACGTGGGCCCTCATGGTCTCCTTGGCCTTCCTCACGGCCAGGAGACTTGCCTCCATCTGGTCCCCCATGTGCCGGATGCTGGCCTGCTCAGACTCCAGCGAGGCTAGGGAGCCCCGGATGGCTGCCTCCCGCTGCTGCAGGGCCTGGTAATCAGCCTGCAGCGCCTGCAGCTTGCCCTCAAGGAGCTGGTTGCGCTCCAGCACGTTCTGCAGCTCCTTCTCCAGCTCCCTGTTGGCCTCCTGCAGCTTCTCCTCCTGACCGCTCCCTGGAATCGGGGTGTCACCTGTCTGGCCCTCCTGGGGGCTTCTCTGCTCCTCCTCCGGCTTCTCGAAGACCTGTCGCGGGGTGGAGTCTGCGGGGCCCCGGGCGATGGCAGGCTTCTCCCCCGCCGTGGGCGGATCCAGGCCTGCCTGCCCGGCAAGCCGCTCCAGCATCCCCACCTTCTGGCTGAGGCGGTCTTTGTCCCGGATGAGCTGCCGCTTCTGCTCCTCCAGGTCACCCACGTGCTGGCTCAGCTGGACCAGCTGGGTCTCCAGGAGCCGTAGCTGCCGTGCCAGGGACCTGGCCTCCTGCTCCAGCAGCAACTTCTCCTCCCGCCACTGCCGCTCATCCTGCCGCGCATCTGCCAGCTCCTGCTCCACGGAGCTCAGGTGGCCGAGGGACTCCTGCAGCTGTCGCCGGAGCTGGGCCGCCTCCTGCCCCTTCCTGGCCAGCTCGTCCCGGAGCGGGGACGTCTCCTTCAGCAGGCGCTCGAGGCCGGCCCGGGCCTCCTCCTTCAGCTGCAGCTCCCTGGCCAGCTGCTCGAGCTGGGCGCACTGCTGCCCGTGGAGCTCCTGGGCCTGGCTGTTCTCTCCTTCCAGGGCTCGGAGCTTCTCCCGGAGCTCCTGGACCTCCAGGGCCGAGTGCCCGGGGAGGAGCTCTCGCTGCCACTCCGGGTCCGGTGCCATGTCTGCCTTCGGCTCAGCCGCGCCCGGCTGGTCTGGGACCTCGGCTGAATGCCGGTTCTGCCGGCCCGGCGGGTCCGGTGCCGCCTCAAGCTCCCGCACCAGGGGCCGCAGCGTGGCCTCCAGCTGCCGCAGGGCCGAGCGGTAATCCCCCGCCTGCTCGGCTGCCCCCAGCTCCAGGGCCTGCAGGTGTTTCTGGAACTCCTTCACGGCGCTCTGGGCGGCCTGGCTGGCCTCCCACTGCCTCTGGAGCTCGGCCACCATGTGAGTGAGGCGCGCGTTGTCCTCGGCGGCCGCGCGGCCCCTCTCCGTCTCAGCCTGCAGCTTCTCACCCTGCAGGCCGACGGCCACCCTCAGCTCCTGGTTCTCCCTGTCCAGCTGCTGCAGCTGCTCCTGCAGCCGCTTCTCCCGCACCTCCAGCTGGTCCAGCTCCAGCCGCATCTCGTCAAAGCCCTCCAGTGCCTCGTTGTTCAGGGGGCTGCTCACGTCCAAGCTGGAGGCCATCTCCTGAGTCTGTGGAGGAAAAACAACACACAAGGGGCTCCGGTAGAGAAGCTACACGGCCACGAGGGGAAGCTTTAGATTTAATGAGAAGTCATGAAGTAGCGAGTCTATCGCGTGATTCAAAAGGCTAGAAGCATTTTGCTGGGAGCACCTGCCAAAGGAGGTCAGAGCACATCCTGAAGACACGAGGCCGCACATGTGGGCTCTCCGGGCTCTCGGAACCCGCACGTCCCATCCAGCCGCCTGGAGCGCTGGGAGCATAATGCACGGAGGTGCTTAGATTCAGTGTTACATTTAAAGTCCTGTTCGCCATTGCACCATACCTACAGCTCCTGCTGTGAATCAGCCACATAAGAGGGTTCCAGCTCAATTTATTCTCCACTCCTAATGCTTCTACTACTTTTATGTTGTTGTATTTTGATTGTGTTTTGATTAGGTGCATGATTCTTATCTTTAAAACTATATGCAGCTATGATACTCTCACATCTGTAACACAATTAGCCGAACTGGCCCTAACTCGAACTTTTCCAAGCACTAACTTGCATACATAAAGCCCTTCAGCGTTCCTTCACTTTATCTGCACCCCTTCTGAGGTCTATCTATCCCCTTCTGAGCCAGAATGACTTCTACGACCCCCATTTTTGGATGAGAGCACTGAAGTTTTGAGAGGGTAAGTGGTCTGCCCAGGGTCACACGACTGGTGGGTGACAGTCACAGTTTGACTCTGCTGCTTTTAACCCTAGAGCTAAATTGCTTCCTTTAAAATACTTGAAAAGCTTCTAACAGAATTTGATGTTTAAAAAGCCTAAGTTCTATTGGGTCATAAAAACCTGGTCTCTAGGAAATAACACAGATAATGGAGGGTTTATATTACTCGAGTTGGAACAAAAGGTGTCTCAGAGGGGCGCCTGGTGGCTCAGTCATTAAGCGTGTGCCTTCAGTTCAGGTCCTGATCTCGGGGTCCTGGGACTGAGCCCCGCATCGGGCTCCCTGCTCAGCAGGAAGCCTGATTCTCCCTCTCCCACTCCCCCTGCTTGTGTTCCCTCTCTTGCTGTCTCTCTGTCAAATAAATAAATAAATAAATAAATAAATAAATAAATCTTAAAAAAAAAAAAAAAGGCATCCAAAGACATTGCGCCCCAAGTAGCAAGCAGTCAAGTAGAGTGGCGCCAGCTTGGCTGGTGTTCTGGTGAGGAGATCCCCAGCCTTTGTGGCCTTACCTGCAGATAGCTGCTCACCAAGCTGCTCATGCTGGAGCTGCGGCTTGGGGGTTTCCACAGGTAAGCCGAAGAGCCAGGGGCCAGCGTCCTCCTGGGGGGCCACAGGACAGACAGACTGATCAGAGCAGGAAACACGCACACACACGCACGCACGGAGGCCTTGATTATCACAAGGCACCCGGGGGGGTGGCAGGGGGCACTGCCCTCCCAGAGAGAGTGTAAAAAGGCAAATACCCATCAGCTTCTACCAAAGAGCGCATTTACGCTGGTCTGCTGCCGACTGGGCTCCACTGTTAGGTTTGAACGTCAGGCCTTTCCACCTGCTGCCCAGGAAGAACTAGGTGGATGTGTCGTTTCCCAATTTGGGGCTGAAATTTCCCTTACACCTTTGGTGCCTGTCACAGTCTGTGTGCTGGCGAGGGAAAAGCAGCAATCTGTCTGGCAAGTCAAGGTGATAGTGGGCTTGGGGGCAGCACTGTAAAATTGAAGTCAGCAGACCCAGCGTCATTAACTCTGTACCACCGGGGAACAGGTAAGCTGGTGTTCAGTCGTACGACAGAACGCTCTGCACCGGAGGTCGGCAATCTTTTCTTATGAAGGGCCAGATAGGACATATCTTACGCTTGCCGGCTGTCTGGTCTCTGTCACAACTCATGCTACAGTGGCAGCATGAGAGCAGCCGTGGACAACAGCTAAATGAACGGGTGAAGCTGTCTGACACCCCCTCCACCCCCCGCTACTGGCCCCATGGGTGGTGGCTGGTTAACCTGGTCTCTACAGCTATAGAAATCCATGTACAAACTCAGATAAAAACCTCTAAAACAGCATGCAGTGAGACAAGCACATTGCAAAAGGACAGCTACCTATGATTCAATGTATGCTAAATTTATAAATCCATATAAAATAAAACCACACATATGTAAAATATGTATGGATACCCACGTAGTAACACATGAAGATATTCGGGAATGACGTGTGGCAACTACAGGGCTGTCGATACTTCTAGGTGGGAATTAGAGGGGACAGCATGACAGTGGGGTGGGGCTTTATTTGGATTTGTGATCTTTTTATTTCTGGAACAAATGGTATCGGACATGACGACATCCAGAAAAACAAAACAAAAAACCAACCCAAAAGAACCAGCTCGAAGGGGCTTCCGCTGGCCAAACAGGGAACAATTTAGGCATCGAATTAATGATTACAGCAAAAGAATATAACCCACTGAATAAAATAAGAATCCATGAGTCAACTCTGCTCATGTCTGGCTCAGTCAACAGAGCATGCGACTCCTGATCTTGGAGTTGTGAGTTCAAGCCCCACGTTAGGCAGAGAGCTCACAAAAATACATATGAACATACATACATATATAAATATTAAGGAAAAAGCGAGGTAACATCCAAATTTTTTTCCCCTAAGATTTTACTTATGTATATGAGAGACAGAGTGCAAGAGAAAGAGCACGAGCAAGGGCAGGGAGAAGCAGACTGAGCAAGGAGCCCGATGGGGGCTTGATCCCAGGACCCCAGGATCATGACCTGAGCCAAAGGCAGACGCTTAACGGACTGAACCACCCAGGTGCCCCAACAACCTAATCTTAAAGAATTTCCCGTAAGAAACATAATGATTACAAAGGGAGAGACAGTAACTTTAGAGATATCTGCCAAACGCCACCTTAACCTAATGGTCATGGCCAACCGCCCCGGTGATGAAACAAATCAATATGAGGGTCTCCGGACATAATGTGCCGAGGACAACACAACACCCGGGTACTCCTGCTGGAAATGCTCATCCTGAATCTAACAATGAGGAAGCGCTAGACAAACTCCAAGGAAGAACATTTTACAAAGTAACTGGCCTGTGCTTTTCAAAAATGTCTACACAGTGAAAGACAAAGACTGAGAAACTGTTCCAAAATCAAGAAGACCAGAGAGACTGGCCTAAACTCCTGGACTGGCTCCTAGAATATAAAAGACGTTGGTGGGATAATTCTTAGAATCTGTAAACCGGTGGCATTGTATCCATGTTAATTCCCTGATCTTAATAACTGCACTGAGGTTATACATAAGAGGGTGTCCTTGACTTTAGGAAGTACACAGTGAGTACTGAGAAGCCAAGGGGAATCAAGTCTGCAACTTTCTCTCAAATGGCCTAGGGAATAAACCAACGTGTATTTTTAAAAGAGAAAGAGTGATGAAACAGCTGTAGTAAAGTACTGATAACTGGGGAGGAGGGGTGAAGACTGGATGAATACTCTGTGGCATTCTGGGGGCAACTTTGCTGTAATTATGAAATGATTTCAAAATTAAGAAGCTTTAAAAAGGACATGTGCAGTGAATATGGCAGAACGTTAGCGTTTCATCTTGGTGGTCGGCTCGGGACTTTTCTCTATGCAGCAAATATTTTAAATAAAAAATATAAAAATTGACATTTAAAACATTTAAATTGACATTGAAAACAATCTGTATTAACAGAAAGGCAAACAAAGAATGCTGGACGGGGGGGGGGAGGGCGGCACCTGGGTAGCTCAGCTGGTTAGGCGGCCAACTCTTGATCACGGTCTCAGGGTCGTGAGATCCAGGCCCCACGATGGACATGAAGCCGACTTGAGAGTCTCTCTCCCTCTCTCCCTCTGCTCCTGCCCCCCCCAACCATGTGTGCACACACATGTGCACGTGTGTGAGCTCTCACACACGCATAGGCCAGCACGCGCGTTCTCGCTCTCAAAAAAAAAAGTGCTAACCTGGAGTTGAACTTGAATCTGGTGCCCTGGTGGTACTGGGCAACTGTGGGCAAGTCACCCAATGTCCAAGCCCGTCCCCTCCCATCCCCCTCTTGGAGTAGCTCGCGAGCACGTTTTTCCAGCAACCTCTCTGTGGGGGAGCTGTAGCTCCCTCTCCTACTGCCCTCAAGGCCTCCAAGGAACTCTGCAAGAACATGACCAGGGAAAACGCCCACTGGCTCCCCCGCCGGCCACCCCCAAGTTCCTTAGAAACCTCGGGTTTTGCATACCCATCTCCACTGACTCATACCACTTGGTTGGTTAGGAGAGTTAGGAGAGTTTCGGGTTGGAGCCTTCAGATGTTATCGTTAGTCAAACCTCAACAAAGTCTAGAAAACTAGCAGGCGTAAGAGTTGCAAAGCCTTATGTAATCTACAGAGTGACTGAACTGCTTTGAGTCGACTGGTGGCAACCTTCAGAACTTCAAACATCTCTTTCCCCTGTATTTTCAACCAAGCGATTCTTCAAAATACCTGGCAAACGTTGGCCAGGCAGCGTCCAAGTCATAGCCTCTGGATGCCAGGTCAAACTGGACCTCGGTGAGCTCATAGAGCTGGCCCACGATGTCGGAGCTCAGCTTCGGTTTCAGGAAGGGGCTTCTCGCATAGTACCAGTCACTGCAGGGAAGCGGGAACAGACATCAATGACAAGAACGATAAAGGGAAGACTGAATTTGATACGGCTCTGCCTTAAGTTCTCACTCGGGTTACTAACGAGTTAAATTCAGACAGACAGACAGGGACACACACACACACACACACGCCCACCCACCCTCCCCCAATTTGATTTTCACTGTAGGAGCACATAACTTTCAAACAGGCTTGCTCTTCTTCAAGGAAATCCCTGAAATGAACTAGATGCTTATTCATTTACTACTGACATCATATCTAGTCCCCAAAAAGGATACGAGAAAATTTAAATCTCAGTTATTTGCCAGGAAAGGGGCAGTTATGGGGAAAGAAAACTTCCTCTGTGAACCATAATCTCATCTTCTATTCCTTCAAGAGGATTCAATACAGGATGGTGAGATCGTGGCTAAGCTCTGTCCAGACACCAATTTTAAAGCTAAGAAACCGAACAGCTGCACTTTGAGGTGCTGGTGGCTACACCACGTGAAACAGTAAGAATTGGGTGGAAAGAGCTACTTGGCTGGCGTGCGTGACAGGTGGCACCCTGGAAGTCAAGCGGCTGGGGACGGTTCTCACCAAACATCTAGAATGAAATAACCTTCAGACTGAACGTGCGAAGGTTCTCAACTCACATGAATTCACAGAGCCTGTCACACGTACGAGAAATATGTCCCTATGCAAATCAGTCTTCAAGGTGACAAAATGAAACTTTTTCTCCCCAGCTGATATTTTGGTTTTTTTTTTTTTTTTTTAAATCCACAAGTGATTTCTTTGATTAACTGGAAGAACACTCCCCAGGGAGAGGGGAGGCAGTGCTGGAAAAGGATGTGGGGGAACCTAAAGAGGTTGCTAAGGATCTGAGCTGCAGCTCCTCATTGGATGCNTACACGCTCAACCCCCCCCCCCCCGACTCCCGCTACATCCCCTGCCCGGACTTCAGCAGTCACACAAAGGGGGACCCCACCAACAACCTGGGCTCCAATCTGGCCGCCTACCACGACGTCTGGGGAGCCCCGACACACCCAGCAGATGTTGACTCGGGGTCTCAGGTGAGGCCCCTGGTGGCAGGTGGGTCTGTCCCTTCATTAGGGCCGGCACCGAGGGCATGTCACCCGTTGAGGGAAATCCACCCGGCATCGGGAGGTCAGAGTTCTGGATCTAAGCTCCTGCTTTGTGACCCTGCATCACTGGGGCCTAGAGAAAGGCACTCAGCCCCTCTGAGCTTCATCTCTTCACCTGTGAACACGACGTGCTGCCACCCCACGTGCACCGAGGATGGCTGGGGGCTCCCCCGAGCTCACGGGGCAAGCCCCAGCAGCGCCATGCCTTTACCTGGTCACCTTGGTGTTCATGAAGCACTGCTGTAAGGTGTCCGCCAACCTCTGGTGCACCAGGGAGTAGCGGATGAATGCCCTTCCTTTTCCCAGAGACGTTCGGAGCTGGAAAAAGCAGATGATGTTAAAGGAAGAGCTGGTAGCCTAACTCCAAGGGTAGACGTGGCCTCGCGTCACCCCAGAGGGCGAGGCCTGCGGCAGGCAGACTTCCTGCAATCCCCCATCTGAGCATAACCTGTAGACTCTGGTAAACATGGCAAGGGGAGACCCGTTCACCGGAGGCTCTGAAACTGCTGCGGCTGCTCCAGGGAATGTCGTTCTCCCACCCCTGCTCCATCAGACGTTCTGGGCTCAGGGTTGCACATGAAACTGTCTGATTTAATCTGGAATATTTAGAATAAAACTAGGCAGGTCAACGAAGGGCTCTTCGCCTCAGGAGTGAGCTTGAGCAAGAGATGGTCTCAGTTTGGCTAATGTCCGGGCTTGTTTCTGAGATGCTGGGAGAAGAGGTGCAGGGGAAGAGGCCAAGGGGCTTGGGCGGAGCCCCGGTGGGAGGGGGAGGAGAGGGGAGGGTGAGGGCAGGGGTGCGTCAGGGGGACTTTTAAGAAGTTCTGACGGATGTATGACAGCCTTCTCGGTGTTCTCCTGAAACCCTCAGTAAAATCTGTGGGTGTCAATGCTTTCCTGGTTGGATTTGTGTAAGGTACGCCAGCTCACCACACTTAGTCAGAAGGTACCTGGGGGTGAGAGAGAGCGGGGGTGTCTCCAGGTGGCCCGGTCACACTGAGGTAAAGAACAAATGGGTGCGGCTCTGTTTCAGGAACAGAGGTTGTCTGAGGTGGACAACACAGGAGGGTCCCGATGTAGGCCTGCCATCGAAAACCTCACCACATGGTGCCAAAACGTGGCTTCTACAGAGGTTTCTGGGAGCTTCTTGGGAGGGAGGTGGGGTGTGCTGGCCAGAGACTCTGCCAGCTATGGGCACGCACAGCCAGTTTGCCAAAGAGGACTCATTCCCGATGGTTCAGACCCAGAAGTTCAAGGTAAGTGGGCAGGAATTCAAAACCTCTCAACCTACCGGTCCTGTTGGGCTCGGGCTCTGGGTCAGGTAAGTAAAGACCCATATACCCTCCTCGCCTCTTCAGAGGTTGGAAACGTTTAACTTGGTGGCGGGGGACCGGGGACAGATGGTCCTAACACCCCACACTATCGAGAAACCGATCGTGGCACTGGACTGAGACAGGAAGTGTGTGGTACAGACTCGAGCACTGATGTATTAGTGAAGGTGTAAACATCCCGGGCCATAGCACCTTTCAGCTCGGAGCTGTAGGTCTCCTTACTGCTGACTCAAGGAAATGATACCGCAGTATGAAGTCGCTTTAAAGAATAAAAAGGTGTGGAGATGTCATGAGTTAGAGACACTGTAAGCCGGGTCTCCATGTGGGCTCTGTGAGTCCAGGGCATGGTTAGGATACCTAGGAGTGAGGGTGCGTGGCGGCCTGACATACAGCCTTTAGAAAAAGCGTCATGGTGTGTCTGCAGAGAGTGGGTCAGGACCGACATTCTCCCTGGGGAGAATCGTTGAGGTCGGCCCCACGTCCAAATTCTTTTTCCACGGATGATCGAGGGTGAACGGAGTGTTCAGTGGTGACGCCCAGCAAACTCAGGGCAGCCCAGAACAGCTGAGCAAGGCGCTGTGAAGCCAAGTGTGTTGTCAGACGGACACGTCCACACACAGGCCCTGCAGAATTCAGTAAGACCCTCACAGGACAGCCCTTGTCCATGAGCTCGCAAGGGATGGACTTGACCTTAACAGCAATACGGCCGCTGTAATGTTATTTAGAACATTAAGGCTCTTTCAGTGCCAAACAATTTGAGGCTGTGTTTTTAATCAGCCCTACTAAGCAAACTGATTTGATCTATGTACATATAAATGGAGCTATTGATTTTAAGGGTATCTTGAAACATCCTTTGGGGGAGGGGATCAATAGCTGCTTTGTACTGCAAGTCAAAATACCGCCCAGCTTTTTATTTCTTATGTTCTGAGATCACGGGTCCACGTTCATGACCTAATTCCCTACATTTTTAGCATCTGGCCCAAACTCATCTGCATGACACCCAGAAGCTACACGGCAAGCAAGGGGCAGGAAGTCTACAGGGCACAGGAGAGCGGATTCTGCTCTCGGTCAGATCACTGACGCCAAGCTGCACCCTGGTTCGGACACTAACTCCATCTTGGGGAAGGTCACACAGCTCAGGCTGGGTTTACTGAACCTCCAAAAGTGGCTGATTATAGCCTTAGGCTATTTTAGCCCAAAAGGCTGTCTCCCACCCCATGAGGGCCTGAGGGGCCCAGCAAGGCTTCTTATCCATTCACTTTTACCTTCTGACTTGGTGGCCTGGACAACACTTGGTTATTACAGTTGGCCTGGGTAGCCAGCAGCCCTGTGGCCCAGTGCCCTTCCAAGTCATTCCACCCAAGGGTGCCCCAGAGAGCAGACCCTTCCATGGGGACGAGACAACTGGGGCCTGCGGGAAGCAGAGCCCATGCAGCCAGCAGGGACCAGGACAGTCTGGGCAATCGGGGAGCGCCTTTTGCTTCGAGAAGTCGGCTTCCCTGGCCTCGGATTGTCTACTAGCCTGTGCATGATGAGAAAAGGAGATGCAAGCATTTTGTAACCCTGGGTCGCGAGGACTAAGCTACACTTATTCCAGACTTCAGTTGTCTGAAGCCATACAGTCAAAGGCCTTTGATGCTCCGAGGAGTAGAAGACAGGACAGTGACATTAAGAACGTCTTCCAGACTTTGGGAGAGGAGATGAGAGCCCTCTCCAGGTATGTGATGCATGAAAACGCTCTACTTCAGGGACCTGAAGATTCCGCCAGGCGAGTTCCCATGAGACCGTGGTGCTGCACGGACATTAAAGAAATCCAAGGAACAAACTCCTCACAGCCAAGGTCTTTCCTCCTTTTCTCAGATGTCAGAGGGTTGGAAATGCTTGGCCCTCACTGTCCGTGTACCCAACGCCATCATTCTCTGTAAGAAGAAACCTGTCTGGCTCCAGCTGGCAGGAGCGGGAACAGATCTCAGAGGACCTGACTCTGTGGCCTTTGTGGGAGGCCGGCCAAGGAGCACGGCTGCAGGCTTTCAAGTGACTCCAAACATACTGACAAGATGATGAAAAGAAAGTTGAAATGTAGAAACCTTTAGGCCTCCCGCCCGAAATCTAGGGGTTT
>LNAC01000008.1:6323035-6440888 GCA_002007465.1 Ailurus styani | reverse complement strand
GGGGTGGGGGCGGGGGCGGGGGTGGGGGTCAGGACTGGGGAAGACGCACAGCCTTCCTCCACCACCCTCAGGCGGGGTTAACCCTCATGACCTGAACTGGGAACTCCTGAAATTTTGAAAGGAGGAGCCTTGCGTATGAAATATGAAGTTTTCAGCTCTAATCTCTGCTAATCCAAATGCATAATTTGTGAATAATCTGAGTCTTCTGTGAAATATACATTTGCGTCTGCCAACAATCTTGAGAAGTGGGTGTTATCAAGCTGATCTAGCATGTGAAGGAAGCAATGGGACCTTGGAAAGGTGACGGGACTTGTCCAACATCTTCCAGGGTTAAAAGGCAGAGCCAGGAGCTGACCCCGAGGCCGTTGCCACCTCTGTCACCAGGAGGATAAGTGGGCTGCCCTGCAGAGGCGCGAAGGCTAAGCATTGCCCAAAGACACCCCAGTTAGGGACGCATCACTCCCTGGCTCCATGCCAGAGATTTCTGGCATGCCCATGAAGACAGTTACCTACAGACGCAAGGGAAGGGTCTTGAGAAAGTGGTGTGTCCAAGCGCTCAGCAGCGGGGGTACTGGACATTGAGATGGCTTTGGGATGTCGGGGACGACCAGACCAGCCAGGACATGGGGGGTAAAAGGGCACCTAAATGATGCCAATGGCTATGTTCCTCCCTGGATCAGGAGTGCTTGCAGTGTGTGTGTGGGGGGGGTTCTGTCTTCCTCTCTCTTCCCTCCCAATAAAGATCTCTGGGTCCCAAAGTCATCCTGGAGAACCAGAGACTGACACACAGAAAAGAGGGCCTACTTTGTGGAGAGACTTCTCAAGGCCAGTGATGAACTGAGATTTGCAGAGTCCGTCATTTCACTTTCTCTGCTTCTGTGTGTGTGCGCGCGCACGTGTGTGTGTGTGTGTGTGTCTGGGTCTGTGTAGACTTAAGAAAACAACCCAGCTAGTATTTTAGCTGGAAGCAGGCTGGTGTGGTTTAAGAGTGTAGACCCCGGCACCTGGTGCGTGTGTATACCCAGGCTCTGCCGACTGGGTGTGTGACCTTAGGCAAGTCTCTTAACCTCTCCGTGCCTGTTTCTGCCTCTGCAGAACTGGGGTAATGGTTCCCACCTCGCAGACCAAATGTGAGGACTCCATGAGTTGTTATCCATCAGACATGTGCAGGACAGTGCCTGGTACATGGGAAATGCCTATGATTATTAGCTAGTCAAGGCCCCAAATGCTATACAAATGGGGAGCTAAGCCTGGGAGTGATTTTTCTCTCGGCGCCTCCTGACCTGCTGAATGAGAAGCTTACGGTGGCTGCCACTTGCCCGGCGGCCCTGGTTGTGACAGGCTGCGCCTGAGCAGGTGGGAACCTGGACCTTCGGCCTGTCAGGAGAGTCTCACTGCCATCCCCATGACATGCAGGAGGTGGTCAGCTTCGCACTGTGTGGTAGCCAGTGTGCTGGAGCTGCACACAGGCCTACAGACCCGCCGCAGTGATCTGCGGCGCAGTCGGGAAACTCGCCAGAATTCTGACCCCTGGGACATCACCTAGAAGGCTGATCTCGGGCCCCGGACTCTCCTCCTGAGTCTCTTCTGCTTCCCGTGCGCCTCCCCTGCCCTGCCCTTCTCCGGGGAGATGAGAGTTACGAGTCTTGGTGGGTTTGCTGAGCTCAGGTAAGTCCGGGAGGCAGCAGGCCCAGAGTCACAGTGCGTCATGGGAGACAGGCTGTCCGTCTGCCAGGATCGGGGAGGACAGCAAAACAGGAAAGATGGGTGCCTGGTCATCTTGCTCAGAGGGAAGGACAACGTGCCTCCCCAGGTGAGCCAACTCCATTATGGGCCGAAGACTTAACAGGTGCCTTGAAAACACACAAACACTGAAAGCAGACCCAGACCCCAGAAAGGCCATTGGATTTTGTTTACAGACTGGCTTCCCAGTGCCCTGGGAGGACCAGCCAGCTCTCCTAGCCTGACACCCGAGCCCCTAACACTTCCAGGCGCTGTGTCCCTGGCGCTCCCATTACTCCCCGCGTGACCAACCCCAGCTCCCCCACACCCGAGCCCCAAGGGCCTCCCCGCCCCCCGATCCGCCGCACCTTGCAAATCGCGGATGATTCTCTGGAGCTGGCTCTCTGCCATGGGGGAGGCCATGGTGATGGGCCACAGGCCGCCCTTCTCGGCTGTGCGCCTCCCGCCCGGGTCCGGTCAGCAGAGGTCAGACCCCATGGTGGCACCTGCACAGGGGGAGAGGGAGGCCGTGGAGGAAGCAGTCACAGGCACAGTGTGACGACAGCAGGAGGGGAGCGTCGCTCTGGGCACCAAGTCGCCCGTCTGGGCGGCCTCCCTCAACGGGCAGCCTTGACCTTTCCGTGGGGGCCTCGCTCGCTGGGCATTCTCCGGCTGGCTTCCGAGGCGCTTCTATTCAGACACAATCACCTGGGTCGGGGCTTTAAAAGCAGCAAGTTCAACCAAACAGCATGACTCATTCCTTCTGAGCTTCTCTCCTCTTCCACCCTCCGAGGTAGGCCAGCCTCACTCTCCTTCCACCTTTAGAAATGCCTCCCGGGGGCTCCCCCCCAACACACATCAAGGCCAGAACCAGCCCAACCCACAGTCAGAGGGCCCACTGAGCCGACGACACTGGCCACCACCAGAGCCGTCTCCCCCACGCCCGGCCCCATGTCCTCCCCCGGCTGGCTTCCTCTAAGGAACGGTCAGTAACCTCTGGCCGGGTGGCGGAGGAGACTTGAGGACCCTTGGGGCTTCGGGATCAAGGAGAGCCGGCCTTGCCTGGTGGGGGAAGCAGCTCCCTCATGGGGACTCAGCAGCTCCAGACGCCCAGGGTCCCGCTCAGCCTGGCTGTGCAGACACTGCCTGGCCTGCGCTGGGGGCCCGCGCAGCCCTCGGTCCAGTCAAGGGACACGGCTCTATTTTAAGCTTGGTTACAGTCCTCCTGCAGCTGGTGAGTCCCGAATTACCGGCCCTGCTCGGGCAGCTGCTAAAGTGATCTAAGGACACAGTAGTGGCCGAAGACCAGTGGAGGTGAGGGGACATGAGCGGCACTGGGGAGAAGTCTGGATACGCGCTGGGACACTCCTGTGTCCCCCCTTTAGAACTTCCAATTCTTTCCTCAGAGGGCCAGTGCAAGGTTGCACAATGCCTGCCGGCAAAAGCTGCTAGCTAGGGCGCCTGGATGGCTCAGTGGGTTAAAGCCTCTGCCTTCGGCTGTCGCGATCTCAGGGTCCTGGGATTGAGGCCTGCATCGGGCTCCCTGCTCAGCAGGGAGCCTGCTTCCTCCTCTCTCTCTCTCTGCCTGCCTCTCTGCCTACTTGTGATCTCTCTCTCTCAATCAAATAAATAAATAAAATCTTAAAAAAAAAAAGCTGCTAGCTAGGCTAAGGGGGCCGTAGGGGCAGCCACCACTAAATGGGTGCCTACTATGTGCCGGGTGCTGGGCTCTGTTAGGTGCTTGGCACAAGTGATCATTTTAATGTCACAATCGCCCTAGTGCAGTAGATACGGTGCAAAGGAGAACCCCGTGTTTGAGAAATCCTGTGAGTTGTCTAAGGTCATAGGCCAGTAAGGAGTAGAACTGTGGTTTGAACCCTGGTCAGTCTGATTCAAACCCCGTGGATTTCTACCTGAGCCACTGTCACTACTGCAAATGACCAACCACTTCCACCGCCCCCTCCAGCATCTCCCAAATAACATGCCAATAACGTGCCGCTACCCTGAGTGTTTCTAACGTGTGCGGGTCCTCACTTTCTCGCCGCCGTTATTACCCTTCCTGCTCCAAGAGTCCAGGAGAGAAGACTCTGGGATAGAAATGGTCCCAGGTTTCAAGTTCCTCCAAATATTTACATAAGCATTCCAGCGTGGGCCTGAAGTGAGAAGGGCCTGTGCCTGTCACTGGGCGGCCAAGGCCTATTTTTAACTAACAAGACCAGCACAGCAGGGTCGTGCAAACAAGGCCCAACGAGGGGTTCTCTGGCTGAGGGGGAATGAGACAGGCACACACCGATACCGCACTCCCAGTAATTCCTGACTCGGAGCCCGAGAGGCGCAGGGGGTCCACCCAGAGCCCCCCAAAGCCCGCCTCACAAGGGACAGCACCCTGCCCATCACAGACACCAAACTGAGGGGGGGGGAGTGGTTTTCGAGAAGCCAGCCTGCCCATCCCTGGGTCACCTGCTGAGTACAGAGCCTAAGCGGGTACCAGTCAGGGCCCTACAGAGACATCTGCAGGGGTTCTGCGGCCCGGGGGGACACTCTGCCCCTCCCAGAGAGGTAGAGAGAGTCGAGGGTTCTCGCTGTCAATGCACAGCTGCCCCAGTTCCACACTCTGTCAAGCGCCTACTATGTGCAGGCTGGGGACACAGAGGCAAGTGAGGCACCGTCCAGCCCTGGAGGAGCTGAGCTGTGCGACAAGGAGAAAGAAATATCCAGCTACCTGGAACCCGGCAGGAGAGGTCCATACAGAGACATGGATAAAAAATGACAGGTACTCAGCCGCAAAAAGGACGGAGCTGAGGACCCACACAAGAAATGCCTTCTGCAGAGTGAAAACTGCCAGCCCGAAAGGCTACGAACTTGCTGATTCCATTTGGAGGCTACTCTTGAGAAGGCAAGATGTGGGGGAGCGGTCCCCTGGGTGGCTGCCAGGGCCAGAGTCTCCGGATCGGGAGAGGCCGTTCTGTTCTGCGCCTTGCTTAGGGTGGTGCTTACGTGACGGTATGTGTCTGAAAACATGGTTTTGTCAAAACTCGCAGGTCGTGAATGGGGCCGCAACAGAAAAGGCAGTGCTGGCATGAATTCGGAAAGATGCCACGGAACCTAAGGAAGGGACAATCAGAGCTGCCTGGGGGACAGAGAGGGTGAGAGACGGTGGCAATGGAGCTGCGCCAGGCCCTCGAAGGGAGGGTGAAGTCTCTGAAGAGACCCAAGGAGGAAAGGGCACCAGGATGGGGGCGCGGGGGAGAGCAAGCACAGAGAAGCTTCTCTGCCTGAGTTCTTTCATTTGACGGCGGTCAGCGGAGGGCCTTGTCGTTTCTGGGAGAAATAAACTGAGAGGAAGGCGACCCACACCTCCCCGGGTCCTCGCAGCAGCCCCCCGGTGTCCGTGTGCATGCTCACACTGGGGGAGACCCGCACACGTGCAAGAGGGCAGGGAGCCACACCAGCAACGGGTCCTGAGCGGCCTCACCCGGGCTCCGGCTGAGGCCACGCACCAACGGTGCAAACCAGCCCTCTCTGAGGCCCTGCAGGAGGAAAACAAGGCCTGCAGACCAAAGTGGTGTCCTGGCCTGACGGGCCTCGACAGGCAGAAGTGGGCTCCTCGAGGCTTGCAGGCCTCTGGGGAGGCGGCCCTGTGTCCCCACGCTCCCGGGAGGCCTCCTCTGCCTGACCCTCTGCTGATGCCAAGTTCCCAGGTCACGCGGCGAGCTGGGCCCAGCTGCTGATGACGCAAGCTGGTTTTCCAAAAAGCCTGAGTCATCACCCAGGTAATGCGCCCCAGGAAACTGGCTTGTGCCACACACTGCGCATGTGGGCCCCACCTCACAGGGCTTCGCGAAGTTCATCGGAGCTTCCTTGGAAGGTCATGGCTACCGTCGGGATGCTACTTTCCTAGACGTGGGAAGGATGGCTCCTGGCATGTTGCCCCCCTCCTCCCGGGTCTGAGGTTATCAGTAACAACTGAAAGGCACAGAACGAGGTACACCGTGGTCAATGTCCTTGTGTCTCGAGATAAATTTGCCCTGTGGGTGAGGGACGAGAGATTTTTTTTTAATTCACAACCTTCCTGACACCAACACTGTGGTTTTTTTCCACAGATAACCAGTTCTGACATCAACTGGGTATTCTTTAATTCAATTCAATCCAATCCTGATGCTACCTACCCAGAGTTCGTGCAGACCCCACAGGTCAAGGGCTCTGTCCACAAGACTCCTCTGGCTCTAGGCGCTGGTCACAAGACCCAGGCCGCTTCTCCCTGTACTTCTGAGCAGCTGGCTAAAAATCGGGGGCCCCCACGATCCCCTCCTCAGGTTCGAAAATTTGCCAGAACAGCTCACAAAACTTGGAAAACACAACTATGACCAGTTTATTTTAAAGGATACACTTTGTGACCGGCCAAGGGGAAGAGATGCAGAGTTGGGGGGGGGGCAGGGAGTTGGTCTGAGGTGTGGGGGGCTTCCAGGCCCTCAGGGTTCCCCAGCCTCCAGCACCTCAGCTGTTCACTGGCCCAGAAGTCCTCAGAACCCCATCACTTAGTTGTTTTTAACAGAGGTTTCATCACAAAGGCACGGCTGGTTAAACACCAGCTGCCGGAGATTAACTCCGTCTTCAGCCCCTCTCTGTTCCCAGAGGTCTGCGGTGGGGCTGAAAGGGCCAAATCTCTAACCACGTGGTTGGTTCCTCTGGCAACCAGCCCCATCCTGAAGCTACCCAGGGGCCCACAGAGTCACCATATTAGCATTAACTCAGGTGTGGTTAAAAGAGTCTTGTTATGAATAACAAAAGACACTCCCATTACTCAGGAAATTCCTAGGGTTCCAGAAGCTCCGCGGCGGGAACCTGAGCCAAACACCAAGTATCTGTTTCTTATTGTATCACAGAGATCGCAGACTTCAGGCAGGAAGCAGCCCCATCCCGACAACCCATTAGCAAACAGCTCTCAAAACTCAGGTGACACTCAGGGCTTCTGTCCACACGGCCTTGGCCATGGCTGCTTCAGCTACAGGGGAATATCTCCAGGACTCCCCACACCTCCCAAGACCCCCCAAAGCGCAAATCGCCTCCACGAACCCAGGGGTCCGTCCTGCAAGACCTGTCAAAACCTCCATCACCTGTACCCGGCAAGCTCTTTCAAATACCAGAGAAATGAATTTTATAAAATTTGGGGGAACACTGAATTCTCTTGCCAACAACTCAGAATTATGTTGAGGCTTATCCAGCACGTCTAAAGGCACCCGATATTCTGATAAAGTGCAAAAGGGGCTAAATGCATTTTTAAAAATTCTTACTTATTACCTGGGACTGTTGCCTGAGTTCCTATGCACGGCTTCCATATTATTTGAGAGGTAAAGAAACTTCCCCGAACTCCAAACTCCTCCTATACCTGCCCAGATGCCCTAACAATAGAGAGAGCAGTTTAGTTCCAAACTATGATACAAAGACACCAACTGACTCCTGTAAACTTATTTACACTCCAGAGCTAATGACCCAGATTCGGAATGTTGCCCAGGAATCGGCTTCAGCGGGAGCAGCACAGCATCTGACGAGTCACATTAAGGAAAGAAGGCTCCGAAGAGGAGGAGGAGGCTTGGGGTGTGGAAGACAACAGTGCCCTGTCTTCAGAATTTGTTGTACTTGCTCCTGACCCAACAGCTGACAGTTGGGCTCCTCCCCCGCTCCCAAACAAGGGCAAGCAGACCAGTGGTGCATTTCCCTAGACCAAGAAAGAATGTGAACAAGGACAGTTCAGATGAGCCCAAGGTAGACAGAGTCTTACTGGAAGAGTCCCCCTTGCCTTGGCCTGGTTCAGCACACACCCAAGAGCATCTATGCATCGATGCAGTTGCCATCTCTGGGGCGGGGGGCACTTGGCTGGTACCTGCAGCTCCGAGGCCCGGCGGTCCCGCTGGCTCAGCCCTGGAGTGGTCGCGGGGCAGGCTGCCCCCAGCAGAGCGTCCAGACGGTGCCCAGGAGAGTGCTCAGGAGCCTGTCAGAGGCCAGCTCAGAGGCCGACATTTCAGCACACGTGAACGGAGGCTTGGGAGGAGACCCAACCCCTCAGACCTAATTAACGTGCTGACCAACTGCAAGCCTGGGTCATCTTCCCCACACTCTCTTTCTTGCTTGTGATCTTTCGTAAAGGGAGTGGAGACTTGAACCTCTGCCATCACTTCCCGAACCTTCTCTTGGCTCTCGCCCTCCCACCAACGATTCCAGGCTTCTCGGTCACTGGCTCTGGAACACACAGAGAACTGGCTCCGGGTCCAGTCTGCCGGCCCACAAGTCAGGGTCGAAAGACCTGTGGATGGAGGTGTTGCCTCTGGGCGCCTGGGGGAAGCTGACTTTTTTTAGGAAGGGGGGGAAGCTGCTCTGGAAGGAGCCACGCATCCATACCTGAGGTCTTGCCACCAGAAGGCCCAGAGAAACTACCCAGGAGGTGGCGAGTGCCTGTGTGGAGCCCTGGGCAGCCTCCAGAACAGTTGTGTGAACACTTGGGAAGTCAGCTGGAGGACCTACTGCTTCCTGCCCGCACACAGCGCAAAGGCCACGGGATGGAGAAGACTGCAGAGCTCCAAAACCATATGCTTGGGGAACTCTCCTCACCCGAGTATCAGGGGGTCAGTCCAGCCAGTGACGAATCACAAACAGAATCTCTGATAGAATATGCTTTAGGCCGGAGCTGTGGGCACATTTTCTCCCACAGACACACTTAATCCATCTGATCCTTAAGTTACTTTATTCCATTCCCACTAAATGGAATTCCAAGGCCCACTAAACATGGCCTTGAGGGAGAGCACGTGTAACCCGTATGTGTTAACAGACTGCCCGCTGAGTAAGAAGGATTTGCTAGTGAGCAGCAGGCCTGACCCAGGGGCGGGGCTACAGCCGTGAGTGAGCAAGGCCGGCGCGCCCTGGCCTTGGCCTTCAAGGAACCCACGCTCCAGAGGGGAGAACAGACAGCACCCACCCGGCTAAGCTTCCAGACGACTGAGGTCACCTGATGCCTGAGAAGGGCTTTGATGAAAAGTAAATGAGCACAGAAGGCACCAGATTCTACTCTGCTCATGATTCTAAGCCCCCACTGCCTTTCTTCCATGTTCGTGGCCCTTTGCCAGTATGGTAATTTCTCGTTTAACCTGTTCTTCCCATCTGTCTGTAAGCTCCACTGCTACTCACCAGTTCCCAGCACTCAGCACAGTTCTGACCCGTGGGGAGCCCGCAATAAACCGTTTGATGAATGAACGAATCGGTCAGACAAAACCGAACGCAGAGACTCTTGCTCCACAAACCAAACTAAGTGTTAGGTATAGAAATGTACCAACATGTAAATAATGCTAATCATCCTTCTATGGCAGGAAACAGGGGTAACTTTTATTATTATTGTTATTATTATTATTATTTTATTTTAAGAAGAAAAACTTAGGATGTTCAGCACAGTCACTTTTAGGAGTCAGACTAGGAAAGAGGGAGAATTTGGGGGGGTGGATTTTAGAAACATGGGCAAATTAAAAAAAATTCGGTTTCTCTGATTTTTCAATTTTCCTTTACTGGACATAAATTACTTTTATGTTCACTAAAATAATGCATTAAAAATCACATTGTAATTATAGACGTTATACCGTCATTATTGTGGAGATGCTACGGAATTATTATCCCAAGAAGGAATGGAATAATGTAACTTAGGGATTGGATGGATTAAGTGTGTCTACGGGAGAAAATGTGCCCACAGCTCCGGCCTGAGGCAGCCTTACCCAGAAGCCTCCCTCACCCGATCGGGACAAGGATAACCAGAGCTGCTCCGGCCACCGCCCCCACACACCCACTCGCCCTTCCCTCTCTGCATCCCTGGGACTTTGGATCTGGAACCATCCACCAGGAACATTCCCAGGGTGGGGATGTATTGATTGGTCTGAGCTCTGCTGTGCCCCTGGGGTGACAAGAGCAGCATCTGGGTACTGACAGAGCAGGGGATGGGGTCATGCCGGCAGACAGGAAGGCCGAGCAAGACCCAGGATGGCTCTGAAGCTGGAGTTGGCAATGGGCAAGAAAACTGTCCTCTCTTTCACCAACTGTAGCTGAGGCTTGCCAACGTGCACCCTATTCGGAATTTGGAATCAAACTAGTCATGTGCAATTTCCATTCCCTAGCAAGCAATCGGTAATGCCATAAAGATCGTGTCATGATTGCGGCCACCTGGGTGGCTCAGTGGGTTACGAGTCTGCCTTTGGCTCAGGTCATGATCTCAGGATTCTGGGATGGAGCCCCGAATCAGACTCTCTGCTCAGCAGGGATCCTGCTTCCCCTTCTCTCTGCCTGCCTCTCTGCCTACTTGTGATATCTCTGTCAAATAAATAAACAAAATATTTTTTAAAAAAATCATGCTATGATTGCATGAGACTGTGCTATATTTAGCTCACCAAACTCTCTTCAGATAATTTAAGGAAATCTGTCTATCCTAGGGAAGTTATTTGACTTTTTCCTACCTTGTGTGGGGTTTCTTTTTCCCCCTTTTTTTTTTGTTTTGGTTTTCCTCCGTGTGCAATGTGGGGAGATTACCCTTTATCTTCCTCAAGGAAGAGGCAGGGAAGGAGAGGAGGAGATGTTCCCAGTAGCTAACTCTGGCAGAGGCTTCTACGTGCCCCCTCCCTGCTCTTGATCGAGGCTCCAGGTGCCCTGGAAGCAGCCCCCGGGGCTATAGGTCCGGCTTGAGGAAATCTTTCTGGCTCCTTGTGAAACCACCACTCTGGTTCAGCTGTCCAGCCCACCCTGGACCTCCCACGGGATGCTCCTCTAGGCCTAAAGCCCCCACATACTAATGGCTTGTTTGGATTGCTTTTTCACCTCACGTTTTTCTTCTGGATTCCACAGGCTCCCTTGACTCTGTTTTTTGCCCCAGGCCAAAGATGCAGTACCCCAGGCTCCTGAGGTGGTCAGCCAGACCTGCCCCAGGGTCCCAGAACCAGACCCCAGAGTCCCCTCAGAAGCACGATGATGTACACGTCCTCATCCCTGCAAACAGGATCGGGCCAAACTAGAAGCAGGCACTTGGTGTCTTTCAAATGCCACAAAGCCCTTTGTGAACAGGGAGGACCAGTGGTGGTCCCACAAACCATCAGGCTGACTGGCTCCAACATGCAAAAGCGGGAAAAACACCTCCTGGCCTACCGAGCATGGCTCTACCATCCTCATCTCGTAAAAGCCACGAGCCCATGTGCTCTGGGGCTGAAGCTCGTGTTATGGGGCAGTCCGGTGACAAACAGTATGTCTAAAAGCAGCCAAAGGCTAAATACAGACCGATGGAGACATTTCAATAGCCACCCTACTGATTTATTTACTTGTTCAACCAGAGGCTCTTATACCAATCAAAAGCTTTAAAAACAAAAACGAACAAACAAAAACTCCAAAAAACTGGCACTGAGATCACAAACAGAAAATACTGTTCATCCTTGGAGCAACAGAGACATTCTGCACAAGGTGAGCAGATGCCAAGGCCAAACTCCACTCCTCTCTGCTCACGGGCAACATCTGGCTGGTTACAAGGCACCAGTCAATGCACCTGACCTGCCGTGTGTGCTGGGGCTTGCTCCAGTGAAGGTGGCCCCAAACTCTGAGTTCCCATCGGTGATTTTCACCATGAGACCACAGCTAGGCTATATGTTTCCTCTGCCTCGTGTTTAAAGACATTCCAGTCTTGAGCCACCAAAGTCGTCCTTGGATTCACCAGAAAATACAGGTTACTCAGAGCCAAACCTCTCCCCTAAAGTGGTGACTGCCACTCCTCGGGTGCCTATTATGTGTTCTGGAGGCGGCAGCCCACAGCCTCGGTGACTGATACAGGTCAATGTCACCAGCTGTCCTGATCTTGTCTGTTTGGGGTGGTGCCTCTCATCACAAACATCTGTGGGGGCCATCCTGCCCCCCAAAGGGCCCTAAAACCAGCCACAAGAAGCAAAGATCATCCAAGGAGCAGCTAGAGGACAGACTCAAAAGCAACTACAAAAATAGTCAAAGTCGAATATGACTTGTGGATTCTAACAGGTGGGCACATGTTCACTACATAATTCTTGCAAAGATTATGTTTTCCTAATAAAACACCGAAAACAATTTAAAAGCTAAATGAAGCACTACACAAAGATGAATACTTTTAATAGAAGCAGGAAACCTGTTTCCTAAAGCAAGAGCCATTTCAGATCCTTGTAATCACGGAAGGCCATGTCCCTTCACTGAGACAACTGTGATTTCCAGAGTGATCACAGCGATGGCCCACGACCGGACAGGGGATTCAGTAATTGATCAGCAGTGGCTGTCACACTCAACCTGGGCCCGCTTGGGAAGGTGGGAGCCACAGAAAGCAATAAACCTCAGCGAGACGGCGCTTTCTGGCCATCAACAGGTAGGGGAAGCTGCATTAGGCAGATGGCAGGAGAGTTAAGCTTGCTACAGAGACCACAGGGCTTGCCGGGGCAGGAGGGCAGTGAGAAGATTACAGCCTGATCCTCTGCCCTCAAAGAGCCCCTGACCCATTTCTCTATGGGAAAGGAAACTGCCGTGGTAAGACAAGAAGAGAGGCAGAAGCTGCGGCCAACACAAGCAGTTTCTGTAAGTGCTCTATTTTTTTCTAGAGGGGGCAGCCAATGGGAGCTGTGAAGAGTGATAAGGGGCATCAGAGGACACATGTGCATTAACAGGGAGCCACGTGGTTAATGTGGCAACCGCACACTCTTTCCTTACCCAAAAATAAAACCCAGCCCTCCCCCTACAACAATCCCGACGCTAGGTTCTGAACAGCATGGACTCTTATCTAGCCCAAGTCCCATGCGGCCACACACACACACTGCCATCCCAAATCCACAGGTGTTTCCAGGAAAGATCATTGGGGGCTATCTCGAGATCCTGCACCCGGACACAAGGTAAAGAGAATGGGCCAAGGGATGAACAAACTGTCCCCTAATGACTGGAAGGACGAAATGAGAAGGTCTGGGCTGTCCCGGCTCAGCTAAGCCAGGAACTTCGCTTTTTAAGGTCAGCAGCCTCCCGGACAACGCAAGCAGAAACTACGGGACCTGTCCTCCTCCTGTGTCTAAAGGATCCAAGGCTGGTTCTCAGACGCCCGTATGGTGGGTTCCTTGGCGGCCCCTCGGCCATCGGAGGTCCTGGAACTGGTGTTTGGGGTCTGTCTTTCTAACTGATCACCAGAGGCAGACTGGGTTCCAGGGTTAGTTTCAGCCCCGGCCCGAGGTGCCTCCCGGGCCCGCTGGGCAAGGGCAAGGGCTCGGGCGGGGTGTGGGGGAGACCCGGGATGGGCGGGGGCAGTGAGGGCAACAGGTGAGAAGCCGCGCCGGGAGGGAAGTTCTCAGCTCCGGGGCTGACAGCGGCCCAGGCTCCCCCAAGGTCCGGCCGGCCCCCCGCGGCACTTACGCGCTCGTGGGTCCACCGCTGGGCAGAAGCGAAACTTTCTGGGGCCCAGCGGAAGAGTGCGGTAGCGCGGCGTGGCCCGCCATGATACGCAGAGCCGCCGCAGGCGGGCGCGGACTACAACTCCCGTCATGCTCCGCAGGGCCGATGCCTACAAGTCCCGTCGGACCCCACAGCCCCGGTCCGACTACGACTCCCGGTTTGCTCCGCGGGGCTGAGGGTTGCATCTCCCACTGGCTGCACCGGGGCACCGGCGCTACCTTAAGCCTTGCAGTACCCCCGGGCTCGTGTGTCCGCAGGTCATCTATGTGGCACTTTGAAAGCAACGTTGTCCCCCTGCGGCTTTTGAGAACTTGAAACGCGGCTAGTTCGTGTTGAATCGTACATGGGCTGTAAGTGCAAAATACACCTGACTTCCGAAGACTTTGCATGAAAAGCATAATGTGAAATAGCGTATTACTACTTCTATACGGATTACATGTTGAAAAGATAATATTTTTGTTACGTTGGGCAGGCTAACGGAAAAGCATTATGTATTGCTGAGCTTCGCATCTTTTGATCCCCTCTCTTCTTAACGCAGGGACCAATTGGAATTCAGTGCTCAAAAAGTAAGTGTTAGGGTAGCTCCATTTTCAACTTTTTGAGGAATCTCCATACTGCTACCCTACGACCCAGCAATCGCACTACTGGGTATTTATCCTAAAGACACAAAGGTAGTGTTCCTCAGGGGCACGTGCACCCGAATGTTTATAGCAGCAATGTCCACAATAGCCAAACTATGGAAAGAACCTAGATGTCCATCAACAGATGAATGGATAAAGAAGATGTGGTATATATATACAATGGAATATTATGCAGCTATCAAAAGAAACGAAATCTTGCCATTCGCAACGACATGGATGGAACTGGAGGGTATTATGCTGAGCGAAATAAGTCAATCAGAGAAAGACAATTATCATATGATCTCTCTGATATGAGGAACTTGAGGGGCAGGGTGGGGGGTTGTGGGGGGTAGGGAGGGAAAAATAATGAAACAAGATGGGATGGGGAAGGAGACAAACCATAAGAGACTTCTAATCTCATAAAACAAACTGAGGGTTACTGGGGGGTGGGAGGGTAGGGATAGGGTGGATGGGTTATGGACATTGGGGAGGGTTTGTGCTTTGGTGAATGCTGTGAAAGATGTAAGCCTGATGATTCACAGACCTGTACCCCTTGGGCAAATAATAAAAATAAAATTAAAAAAAAAAATGTAAGTGTTAGTGAATAAACTACCACCCTGACTTCTGCCTCACTCTCGGCCCGATTTCTGTTTATAAGTGCTATTTTCTATTTGTAAGTCACAAGGCATTCTGAGGCTGCCCTGAAGATAACAAAACGCCTTCATTCATGACGTCTACTGTGGACACAAGGCAGAAGAGCAACAGGACCCGGGGTCCCTCAGCCTGTGACCGAAGCCTGGGCTCTTGTCACTCCTTAACTCTGGCTGTCCTTGTTCCCACCATTCACTCTAGAAATACCTTCTATCTCCCAGGACTTAGCTAGTGGCGTCCAGTCAGGCGCCATGGCCCCAACATTGGCTGGGGGATAATACAGGAAAGGAAATAGATTTTCTTTTCTTTCTTTCTTTTTTAAAAATATTTTATTTATTTGACAGAGAGAGACACAGCGAGAGAGGGAACACGAGCAGGGGGAGTGGGAGAGGGAGAAGCAGGCTTCCCGCTGAGCAGGGAGCCTGATGCGGGGCTCAATCCCAGGACCCCAGGATCATGACCTGAGCTGAAGGCAGATGCTTAATGTCTGAGCCACCCAGGGGCCCCAGGAAATAGATTTTCTAGTTAAAGTTGGGGTATGGTGGCTCAGTGGGTTAAAGCCTCTGCCTTTGGCTCAGGTCATGATCTCAGGGTCCTGGGATCGAGGCCCGCATCGGGCTCCCGGCTCAGCAGGGAGCCTGCTTCCTCCTTTCTCTCTGCCTGCCTCTCTGCCTACTTGTGATCTCTCTCTGTCTGTCAAATAAATAAATAAAATTAAAAAAAAAAAAGGTTGGGATATGGCATGTCATCGGTGCTCTTTTATAAATTAACTAGGTATAGATAAGTCAGTGATTAGATGGATGGATTAGCCAATTTGTGGGGGGTGGCAGGGAAGTGATTTTCATTCTTCCTGTTAAAAACTATGAAAGGAAGGGGAAAGAGGGGGAGGATGGCAAAGGGAAAATCATTGTTCCAACCACAGTCTGAAGGGTTTTGTGACATATTATGGATGGGAGAGCTTTTAATGTCGGATTTTAGTACCACTTTCTCAGGACTGTGACCTCACATCCTCAGGACTATGACCCCACGTGACTAGGGCTGTGACCCCACGTGTTTGGAGCTGTGGCCCTAGTGACTAGGTTATGACCCCATGTGCCAGAGGACTTGACCCCATGTCCCTGGGGTCATGACCCCACAGGCTGAGGCCATGTTCCCACTTGATCAGAGCTGTGAGCTCACATCCTCGGGGTTGTGACACCTCATGCTCAGGACCATGGCTCTGTGTCCTCCAAGTAGTGACCCCTGTGCCAGGGGCTGTGACCCCACTGGATTACAGTTGTGACCCCACATCCTCAGAGCTGTGACCCCTTGCCTCAGGCCCTGACTGCACGTGATTGGGGCTATGAATGTTGGAGTGTGACCTCTCTGAGCCCTGATACCCTCCTTGGTCTAAGTGGGAACCAGAAACCTCTCAAGGTGGTTGTGAGATGTAAAAATGTCTGAGCCCCGCAGAGAGCAGATCTCAGTAAGAACCCCTTTCCAATCTCCTGCGGGTGTCTTCGGTCAGATGCAATCCTCTGTATGGGCAGGTAGTCACTAAAGCCTCACAAGGGGCTCTGAGATGCACGAGAATTCCCTGTACACCCACGGAGATCGGTGCCCTGTATTAGCCTGCTCATGCTGCCGTAACAAATCCCAGAGACTAGGTGGCTTAAACAGGTCTCCAGGCCAGAAGTCTACAATCAGGATGTCGGCAAGGTTGACTCCTTCTGAGGCTGCGAAGGAGCACCTGTTCTAAGCCTCTCCTAATTTCTAGTGCTTGCTGGCGATCTCTGGTGTTCTTGACTTCTGATAGTAGAACTCCAGTCTTCACATGGCGTTCTCCCTTTGTCCGGGTCTGTGTCCAAATTTCCTGTTTTTATAGGGACACCAGTGTTACTGGATTATGGGCCTGCCCTCACCTATATGACCTCATTTTACATAATTACATATGCAGTAACAATCCTTACAGAGAAGGTCATGGTCAGAGGTACTGAGAATTAGGACTTAAACATAAGAATTTGGTAGGGAGGAAGAGGAGAACACAGTTTAACCCATACATGCCGGAAGTCGTAGGTTTGTATCCCCTAAAGAACCTCATGGAAATGCAACTCATGAAATTATAGACCCATACACTTCATTTTTCTAATCACAGGAAAGGATCTTAGAGATAACTGAGTTTAAACCTCTCTAGTTACGTTGAATAAATAAGGAAGGGAAGTGGTTTGCTTGAGATCCAGGCAGAAAGGTGAATGTGACTTCCTATGAAGACCAATATTTGTGGGTTTCCTCTAATTTTTAAATAAACAGAAGATGCTTTGAAAAATTAGTGATGCTCAGTGTTTTTTTTTAAACTCATATTATCCTTACTATTGGAAAAAATCAGAGGCAGATTATTGAACCAATTGTAACCAAAGTGAGGGGAAAGATACATGTGGGTACTTCTTCGAATTCTCATAAAGTGCTTTGAAATAGTTTTAATGACATGTTTAAGTTGACATGTTCAAGGTGTACATTCCCAATTGCGTGGACAATTGAGCCTTGTAATTTTCTCTGAGTCAAGAAGGTTCATCCAAGTCATTTGGAAAGAGGGCCAGCAATCCATAGGGCCTAGAGTAATCCTACACAAATCTTCCCCTAAATAGGATGACCAGAGACTGGCCAACTTGAGAATGGGGCTAATTTGTCTTTGTGGTCTTACATACCATCCCCCCAACATGGGCTTCCCTTTGCCTTCACACAGAGTGGGCCTCCACTTGTGGCGAGGAACATTCTGGAGGTCAACATCCCCCCACCCCCACCCCCTTGCCCCATTTCTAATCCTTGAAACTATCCAGTGCCTATCCACTCTCTGTATCCTTCCTCTAACCATGCATGATGCTCAAGTCTGATTTTCTGATGTGGTCAAAGTCAAGGAATCAAACTGCCATTGTCCTTCGGTCCCTCTGGCTACACTTTCTTTTGTGGAGGGGATGGGGGTGTGGGAGAGGGATTATAGGCACCTTCACATAAAATCTGGGCTGGCCCAAAGGTAGAGAGTGGAGTTCAGGTTAACCCTTGTTCCCTGCCCCCAAACTTCCCCCAAACCTGCAAAATATCTCCCACCAAGTTTTCGGGATACCTGAAAGTCCCAGCAGGAAGTGTATCATTCCTTCTGATTGGAAAGCTGATCTCTGAAAAGTCTTTGTTCTGACACAATGGGTCATAAAGTAGGAAAAAACCTTGGACTTGAAGACAGCCAACTTAGGTGCCAGGCCAGGTGAGAGATGAGCCATGGAGCACTCAAGACACACTTGGCCTCCCGGACAATTTTGCCTAAGGCCTAAAAAGAACCAATTTCCCACCATCCAGAGACACACAAGGCTTGTTCTACACTTCATCTCCAGTCCTCCTCCTGTATTCCTCCCTGCGCCCTAAATCCTAACCCAGATCCCCCATAAGCAGAGAACTTTTAGGAGTCCCATGTAATGACCTTGGGTAGAAATGAGGAGGAACACAGCCAGAGATGCATCCATGCTAATCTTTTATTTGTACATATGATATAATGATGCTTTCTGTCATAATGAGATGATTACAGTAGTAATTCCTATTTGGAGCTGAATCACTGGCAAAGCAAGTACTTTTATGCATATGACCTCATGTGCACCTCCATCGTGTGGGTAGAGTCTGTCTTCATGTTGTTGGCATTTATACAGTTTTACAGAGGAGAACTCTGAGGGTCTGAGTGGCCCAAGGTCACAGTGAGTCAGTAAAGGAGCTTGGATTTGGGGTTTGGGTCCAGGGCTCAGATCCTGAGAGCCGCCTCTGATAGTCTACATTGGGGTCTTTTCTGCTGGGCTTTTCCAGACCCATGGGCCTCCTCGTCCTGTCCCAGGTAGGTTCCACAAATGAAAGCTGTCAGGAGTTCAGCAAACCAGGCAATGTCTGGGCTGATGGGCTCTCGGGAAGAGTTCATGGGAAGCCATTGGGTGGTGCCTGGGGTTGACCAGAAGCTGTAATATAAGCAAGTGTGGAAAGAAAAAACAGAAGTAGAAAAAAGCCAAAAAAGATGGTCTCCAATCCACTTACTCAACCAACCACAAACCCTGTGGGGCACCAAGGGAGGTTCTAGAGCTCTAAGAAGAGGCTTGTGCCCTTGAGGAACTTCCACTCTGGCCGGGGTCACCTGAGGTCTGGGGCTGCCCTGGGCTTGGAGTGCCTATTCGGAGACGAGCCAGGTTCCTCCTCCCTTCCTGATCTTGTCCAAGAGAGCAGGGACGTAGAAATGCCATGAAGACATCTTCTCTAGGAACCACGGTGGATGTTTTACGTGCCAGGTGACCTGTAGCCCAGTATCCAGGTGACCTTTGATTGACTACAGGGGGAGGGACAGGCTCACAGAAGTCTAGCCGAGGTCGAGCTGTGGTTCTGTGGGTGGAGACAGGGGGAAGCAGGAGGTTGAGGCCAATGAGGGTGTGGTCAAGGTACGTAGATAGCGGCCACTCATGTGCAGCTGTGTGGCTGCACTTTTCTTTGGCAGTCTTGCCCGCGGCTCCCTCTCTGATAGGATGCCCCTCTGTCTTCCCATTCACACCTCTGCTTCTCTGTGCCCCTGCTTTTGGATTTCCAAGGAACTAGACCAGGAGAAGACGTTCCACTCTCTACCCTTGGTGGGGGAGGACAAAACATCACTAGAAATGCAAGGAGATGGACACAATTGTATTTAGTGACAGGCTTACAGGGGTGTGGCTGAATGTGTTGAAAGAAATACTTAGCGAAGCATCTTTTGCTGGGAAGGAAGGGAACGGGGTGAGGAGATGATGAAGCGAACCTCTGAGAAGGCAGGCTCTGTAGTAATGAAAGACCCTGAAACCTACCTTCCAGGAAGAGTGGGGTTAAGACCATACTGCTTTGGCTTTGGAGCTGGAGTCCTCTGCCTTTCCCCTCCCTGGGCTCAGTCTGCCCTCTGAATAAAAGTTGACAAAATTTTAAGAATATTAAGTTTGAAAGGGGCACTGAATGATTACCCTGACCAGAAGCTCATAGGCTTACTCCGAGCCCACACTACCCCATTGTCTCCTTCCTTCTGCTGTTTCTTCTATCTGTGTTGAGTGACGTCCCCACCTATTAGTTGGCAAGTCCATGAGAACTTTATCCCTTCATTGGTGTGCCACTCAGCCTTCTCCGGCAGGTGCTACTGGACTAATTTTTAAAACTAGACCTTCAGTCTTCCCCAGCCAGGTAAAATGCCTCTAACACTGGCCACCCAATTGCAAATACATCGTTGAAACCATAGCTGGAGCTGAAGGGGTGAATGCTTCACATGCTCCCTACTCTCCAGCCAAGGGCTGTAATAGTAGCTACTTTATTCAACAGGCATATACTGAGTGACTACTGTGTGCAAAGTCCTTCTCAAGGGACTGTGGGAAGACTCTGGAATTCTCATTTTTAAGGACTTACAGCCAAATATCCCCAACTGGGGTGCAGGTCAGAATCACCTGGGGAGCTTTTCTAAAGACTCCACTCCAGAGCTAAATCAGATTGGGACCAGATCTGTGTGGTATGGGAAAATTTCGAAGATGGCTTTTATCTATGTCCTTGGATGTGACGCTATGGGACAGTGAGAGGCAGGCATGTGTACCGCTAACTAAAAAGCAAGGTCAAATATAGCCATTGCCACAGAGAGGGATAAGCATGGTGCTCTGAGAGCTTAGACTAGGGAAGAAAGGTTAATATCTATAAACTAGCAGCCTCAGGCAAGAAAAGTAGACTGTGTTCCCTAGGCATGGGTCTCCAAAATGCATACATTAAAAAAATAGTGACAGCAGTCATTCTTTGCTCCCACTCAATACACAGTGCTAGGACACCAGGGCCCTCGGCAGGGTGCAAGACCAGGTTCTTGCCCTCAGGCACTTTGCAGTCCAATGGGGCAGGAAGAAAAGACATGCACAAGTGTAACTATGATGCATGGTAGAGAGTGACAAATACTATTTTAGAGGGGACAAGCAGAGCGCCACAGCATACCAGAGAGTGCTCTTCTGCTTTTCAGGTAGGGGAGGGCTTCCTGAGGCTCTGGCCTTTCAGCTGGGGCTTGTAGGTAGCGGAGTAGAAGGACAGGTGTTCCAGGCCCTGGTGACCACATGACAGGGGCCCAAAGGAGACTGGGGGAAGGGTGTCTGGAAGGATGGATGAAGGGCATGGTTTTTTGTGTGTGGACCCTGAGCTGCATGGGGGTGATGGCAGAAGGTGGAATAACAATGGAAAAGTTCATTGGCACCAGATTGCAGGGGCCCCGAAAGACTTGCTGAGGTGTTTGGGCTTTATCTGCATAGTGTGAGGAGCCACTAAGGGTTCTGAAGCACCCTGGTATCCATCCAGAGGACACTTTGTGGGGAAAGAGATGAGGAGCAGGAGGATGCTGAGGAAGTAAGGTCATTTGGGGATGGAACCACGGGCATGCAATGAACATGGGTAGAAACAATTCTGAGGGATGTGGGGAAAGCAGAGTCAGCAGGACTTGGGAGTGGGGAGAAGGGAAGTGCAGGACTCAGAGATGACATGGGTTTGGAGTGTCGGTCGCTGGGGGAAGCTGGTGCCATCAGCCAAGCAGGTGAAGAGCATTTTAGGTGGAAAATGATGAATCTGAAAGTATCAGCTTGATATCCATCCAGAGAGGATGAGATGTTGCAGAAATCTTCACCTTGGATGCCTTGGCCAAGGTGGGTGTTTACTTGTCTGGACCTTCAGAGCTGGATTCTTGGTACCTGGAGGGTCAAGACAGTATCTCATTATCTTTATGTCCTGCGAACAAATGCTTCATGCAGAAGGTGGCACTTATTGCATTCATTCTTTCCACAAAAGATTATTTATGGACTGAATATTCAGGTGCTAGTTCATGTGGCAGACACTGGAGCTATGACGTGGAACGTATCTCCCGTCTGGTTGTGTGTTTTCAGGATCCAGATTGCATTCTGGCTTGCTTATTTGAGGATGTGCTTACTTTGGCCCAGCAAAACAGTCTCACCCAGGAGTCACTGAGGAGTGCAGAGCCAACCCTTCCAAAGTCAGCTGGCACAATCCTCCAGGTGGGCAGGAGACAGACCATCTACCATCAGCCTGAATCTGTACAATGAGCACACACATGGAGTCTCAGACCCTCAGAAAGTCTTGGAGGATCCCCCTTTCTGGGAAACCTTCCCAGTTTTGGAGCCCTCTGGACTAAGCAATGTCTAAATGAATGAATTAATGAAGGAATGAGTGATGAGCTCAGAATCCAAGAAATGTTTTTCTGGATGGCAATATACAGTTTCCAGGTGGGAGCCATTGTCTGCAGAACAGGAGACATGAAGGACCAGGTGATGGAAGCTGTCTCCTTCACCCCCATCCCCGTGGCCATGGCATTCCACAGCGTGCACTCCATGATCCTCCTTCCTGTCCCACTTCTCCCTGCTCCCACTCCAGCAGCTCTGTCCACCTCAGCTGGCACCACCAAACTCCCTTTCAATAGAAGGAGGCACCCTCGTAATTAAAGGAGCCTGCAGAGTGATGGGAAATGCTGGCTGCCTGCTGCCCGCAGAGCTGGAAGTGCCGGAGCAGACTTTTGAGATGTCTGCGGAACTTGACCCCGACAAAAACATAGAGCACCGGGTTGAAGCAGCAGTGGGAGAAGGCAACGTTGCGGCTAACGAGCAAGGCATAATCCAGCTGCTGGCTGAACTCACAGCTCTGGATGACTCCAAGTTTCTGCAGTGTCTGCAGAAACAGGAGCAGGTTGTAGGGAGCCCAGCTGAGGAAGTAGGCCGCCACGATGGTGAAGATGAGCCTGACTGTCCGGGGGCGCCGTTTGGACCGTGAGCGGAACAGGGTCTTGAGAATCTCCACGTAGCAGAACAGGATAATCCCGATGGAGAGCAGGAAGAAGACATTGTGCTGGTAGACCGAGGTTAGGAACCACTTGGTTTCTGAGTAGTCACAGCCTGACGAAAACACCGTGTGGAAGACAGCGTCGGGGATGGAGGACAGGATGCTGGTTGCCCACACGACCATGGTCACCAGCACACGGCACTGGAGGGTATGGACACGCAGGGACGAGAGGGGCCTCACCACCGACAGGTAGCGGTGGATGGTCATGATGGTTAGGAAGAAGATGCTGCTGTAGAGGCTGATGGAGAAGATCATGTTGAGGAGCTTGCAGAGGAAGTCCCCCAGCACCCAGCCCCAGTGGTAGCCCATGATCCACACTGGCAACAAGCAGGAGAACGCCAGATCTGAGAGGCACAAGTTGAGGATGAAAACATTGGTGAGGGATTCCAGGCTCTCATACTTCACCAGGACCCACAACACCAGGCTGTTGCCCGCCAGGCTGAGGAGGAATACCAGGAAGTACAGGATGGTGGTGCTGAAGGTGGCAAAGGTGAAGGTCTTGCTCTCACACAGTAAGCTCTGAGGCTCATATTCAAAAGGGGTGGTGGACTCTGGGGTGCCTGAGGGCTCCATCTAGACATGGAAAGCTCCTGAAATGACAGAGATGCAGAGTTTCAGACCACGTGGTTAGGCTAGGATCCATAGGGCCCGTATTACAAAAAAAGTGCGTGGTCCATGATCCAGCTACCCATGGCCACTGTAAGGAGACTAGGAACTTTGCCAGAACATGAAGTCACTAAGCGTACTGTTTAGTTTGCCAGGTATTTTTTCTTAGCAAGTCTCCCCTGATTAAGGAAGTGGTACATTCATTTGCATTCTGTCGTACACTCACTTTCTCCTCGGAGACTGGCATTTGAGCAGCACTAAGCTAGACTGTTCTTCCAGCAGGTGTATGAGAAAGAGCAATGGAAATGGATTCAAAGAACTGAGGTCAAATTTGGACCCCATTGCTATATTTCTGGGAAAGCTATCTAACCTTTCTGAACCTCAGGTCCTCATCTATAAAATAGAGCTAATGATCCCCAAATGGTTCCTTCATTTATTTAGCAAATATCTAGTGAGCATTTACTCTGCCTGCCTGCCTCCTTCCCTTTGTCTCTCCCTTTGCTGCTCCCTTCTTTACTTCCTCCACTCTCTCCTTTCCTTTCTTCCATAAAGTACAGAAATCCTGATGTCAGGATTGTTTCAGGAAACTTGCTGTCTCTTGAATCAGGTCCAAAAAGAAAGGAGCAAACATCTCTCATGTAGACTCAGGTATGAAATGATCTCAAGACTACGATGAACACTAAGACTCTGGGAGACCAAATAGTCACCGACACAAATGTCCCCTGAAAGGAAAGTATATGCAGAGCGACCTCCAAAGGCCAAAGGAGCCATGAGGCCAAAGATAAAAGGCCAATAAAATCCAGCTTGCCAAGGAATGGTTTATTAAAGAGGCTTATGAACAGAGGTGTGTCTTGGGTGGCTGCAAGATGAGTAGATGTCTGCACCCCACCTCCTATAAGACCTGATTCTGCAGCCCTGGAGGCTGGGGAGTGCATAATGGGAGATAAAGAGGAGGAAATATTTGAGAATATTTGTGTGTCACAGTCATATCTTCAGAGTAGATCAAGGCCATTATGCCCCAAGCGTATACTTAAGGGTAATTTATTATGCAAGTGGTTAGACAAAAGGAAAGAATGGTGGTGGTGGTGGTGGTGGTGGTGGTGGTGGGAATACTGGGCTCAAGAGGGCTCCAGGTCACAGAGTGGTCATGTTGGCAGATTTGTCCAAGATGGCGTCAGGCTGGTTCACACTCTTGCTAACACAGAGGGTTAACTTTCTGAGCAGAAAGCTGCCTCACTCGGGAGTTTGATTTATAGAACACCCTACAGAGACAAACAAATGGCAATAACCTAAGTGTCCAGTTGGAGGGGAGTAGCTAAGAAAACTGTATTGAATCACATTGATTCAATCCTCTGAGGTAGTGAGGTTTGGGGAACCATGAGACCTGAAGGCCAGGCAGAGGAGTGGGAGTGACTAAAGAGCTGGAACTCTGGTTGAAAGAGGTGAGTGAAGCTGCCAGGCCTTTGTGAAGGAAGATGGGAGATTGGGTGAAGGACCTGTCTGCACCAAGTAAGAGCCGTCTAGGGCCTACTGTGTGCCAGGCACTGTGCTAGCACAGGCTACTCACCTGCTCCTTCTGTCCTGCAACTGTCTGTAAGGCACAGCCACCCCCACCTTATAGAAGAGGAAACCAAGGCTCAGACTGGTGAAGTGACCTTCTCAACGGTATAAAGCCAGTAAGCAGGAATGAGAGCCCAGCTGGGAGCCAAACCTAGGCTCTCCTGTCTTGTCCTTGGAGGAGGAGAAAGGGAAAAATAGCTTGAGTTTCTCACTTACCTAGTTTGGGATGGTAGGAATAATAAGGGCATCTCAGACGTGTCCTATTTTAGTTAGTAAGTCAATTCATGTCTCCAAACGTCAAAGTGAAGATGGTTGAAAATAATACATATGGTTGGTTTCTTTTATATTCTTTTGATTCCCAAAGAGGAATACATAAGCTTTTGTATGTTTACTGCCCACCGTGTTTCTTATTTTGAAAGTATTTATGGATTTTTTTCATTTTCCTGCTTGGAATAATAATGTTTTCTTATGGATTTTTAAGAGCACTTTTTAGTCTTGTCAACCTGTTGTGTTTCTTAGCTTTTAATTCTGTCCATGTCTTTTCATATATTTTTTTTGACATTTAGAAAGTGGGAGTCTACATTTTAAAGAGGAGCTCATCTGATTCAATCCAATTGTGTTGGATGGCCTCTGACATATGCCAGGCCCTGTGACAGGCCCTGTGGATTCTAGGGTGGAAACATGACTAATAAACAGTCTCTATCTATAAGAGGCTTATAGTTTATAAGGAAATTAGAAATTGTACAAATGTCTGGGATTTCCTGTAGTGTGACAAGTTGGAAATGCAGATATTTTGGGATGGGGGCCTTGTAAATACCCCTTATATCATACAGGTGATCCCCAAATTCTGCTGCCTAGCTCTTGTCTTCCACTGACCTAGGTAGGGCCAGTGTAGGCTGACCCGTCTTCTTAATATCAGCAGCCCAGCTGCGTGGTTGGAAATTTCTCAAAATTAAGTGACTTCTCCTGACAAAGAAGATATCTTGTCCCTCTTTTATTGCAATTTACTAAAAACAAGTAGCTTTACAAACTCTCAGTTTTCTGAGAATACAGAACAAAACAACAGAGCTGGTTTGGCTTCCTTGGGTGATGATTTGTATTGCATCGCCAAGACAAGATAATCACATGTCTCTATGTTTAGCAGAGTTCACATTTTCTCCTCAACTCTCTAGAATAAAAGAAGTCCTCGGGCTGGTCTGGGATGACAGGGAGCCAATGACCAATCTACTCAACTTCCATTTCTCTCGCTTTACCTAGTTTTTTCCCGATCTGTGGTCCTGAATAATGTAGCTTGAATGGGTTGGTAAGAGGACTTTCTATTTCCTGCTTTGCCAGGTTATCAAGTATTGAATTATTTACTATGGAGAAGATAATGTAAGTGGGTTTCATTTCTCAATAATGTTTGAGTAAGCTCAGATTTGACCAACCATTCTACAGATAAGAACTATAAACCCTGGGATAGAAACCAAAACCAAGCCCCCAAACCTTCCTCTAGGCACAGTTGAGCAACCAAAAGATGGTGGATACTGGAAGGGACAAGGTATTTGAAAAAGGAGAGCTGCTGAATGGTACAGGTGGGATTCCCATTTTTTGGCTTTGGTCTCAGGGCAGGCGCCAGTCATAAGGGACAGCTAAAATTCCAGTAGCAAAACCATGCTTTTTTGGTCTTGAAAAACCAGAGGACTGAGCTTAGGGCAACCACAGCCACTGGAGAGGGGATGAGGAGACATCACAGAGAGGAAAGGGCTAGAGAGTGAGAACCCCAGGATCTGTGTGTTTACTCTTCCCAAATGTTTGTCTGACCTGTGAACCACGAATGCCCCTGTGAATGCAGAGACAGTGAACTGAAATTGAGCTGCTGCCTACTTCGAGGGAGGCAGACTTTAGAGTCTGAGCCTACTTTAGAGTCTGAGCCAGCCACCTTAATTGTGTGATAAAACAAACAACAAATAAAACAGTCATTACTTTTCAGAAGAATGAAACAGAATCCAGTCTGCACAACATAGCATCCATAATGATCAGGCTACAGTACAACATCACTTGGCATGTGGAGAAATAGGAGGACATGGTCCACCCTCAAAAGGAAAAAAAACTATCAAGAAACTGACCCTGAGGGTGCCTGGGTGGCTCAGCGGGTTAAAGCCTCTGCCTTCGGCTCATGTCATGATCTCAGCGTCCTGGGATCGAGGCCCGCATCGGGCTCCCTGCTTGGCAGGGAGCCTGCTTCCTCCTCTCTCTCTCTGCCTGCCTCTCTGCCTACTTGCAATTTCTCTCTCTCTGTGTCAAATAAATAAATAAAATCTTAAAAAAAAAAAAAAAGAAACTGACCCTGAGATGACCCAGATGTTAGAATTTGCAAAGAAACATGGAAATGCAACTCTCTTCACTGTGCTCAAGGGACTAAAGGAAAATATATCCCTAATGAATCGAAAGATAAATCTCAGAAGAGAAAGACAAAGTATATGAAAGACCCAAAAGGAAGTAGAAACCAATAACAATAAGATATCTGGAAAAGCCAAAATAATTTGGAAGCAAAATGACATACTTCTAAAGAATCTGAGTCAAAGAAAAAAAATCAAATTATAAAGTATTTGGAACCAAATAATAATGAAAATAACACATATCAAAATTCATGGCAAGCAACCGAAGCATACTCAGAAATGTATACCTTTAAATGCTTATATTAGAAAAAAGAAAAGTTTAAAATTAATGATCTAAAATCAGTGACTCAGAAGCTAGGGGGAAAAAGAGAACAAATTAAACCCAAAGGAAGTAGAAGGAAGGAAATACCGATAAAAAAGAAATAAAAAATAGAGAATAAAGGAGAGGAAATGCACATAACCAAAACTGGTTGTTGGAAAAAGTTTTTAAAAATGTAGTAAAACCCAGGTTAGATTAAGAGCATAAAGAGAGAGGACACAAATTCTGGGTAGCAGGTATGGAAGAATGGGCATTGCTACAGATCTTGAAGATTTTAAGTGACTAATGAAATATTATGATGAATTTTACGTTAGATTTAGCAACTTAAATGGACACATTTCTTCAAAAATTCAATCTACCAAAGCTGACATGAGGTGATATAGCAAATCTGTAAAGTCCTACCTTTATTAGAGAAATTTAATTAACTATAACAAAAACTTTCTTACAAAGAAAACTCCACAACTAGTTGATTTTTTCTTGTGCATTCTGTCAAACTTTTAAGGAAGAAATAACACCAATCTTATACAAATGATCTGAGGTACGGGACAGAATACTTCTCAAATCATTTCAGGAGGCCAGCATAACCCTGATACCAAAACCAGACAAAAAAATCACAACAAAGGAAACTACAAAACCAATATCCATCATGAACATAGACACAAAATTCCTTAACCAAGTGTTAGCGCGTCAAATCCAGCAATGTATTTTAAAAGGATAATACACCACAACCAAGTGGCGTTTATCCCAGAAATATAGGAATGGTTTAGCATTTGAAAAATCAAGTAATTTGGGGCACTTCGGTGGCTCAGTTGGTTAAGCATCTGCCTTTGGTTCAGGTCATGATTTCTGGGTTCTGGGATTGAGCCCCGCATCGGAGGGTCCCTACTCAGCAGAGAGTCTGCTTCTCCCTCTGCTCCTCAGCTCACCTTCTCCCTCTCTCTTTCTCTCTCTCATAAATAAATAAAATCTTTGAAAAAAATCAAGCAATTTAAGTCACCATATTGACAGAATAAAGACAAAAGCTATATGACGCTTTTCGATCAATGCAGGAAAGTATTCGATAGAACCCAATCCTCACTCATGTTGTAAACTCTGAGCAAATCAGAAATTAAAGGGATATTGGACAGCTACAAAAACTATCCCACTTTTCTGTTGGTTATTCATTCCTTTACACAAAATGTCATAGGCACTTCTGGCCTGGGAGTTCTCAGGGGTACATAGGGAGAATGGTGTCAAACCCCAAACCACCGTGAGTTATATTCCAGGAGCCTGGTCCCCTTTTGCCTGTCACTGCTCTCCCTCCCTGTCTCTGCTTGCCCAACCCCAAAAGAGCAAATTTAGCTTTTCAGTCTATAATATGTTTCTGGATCGAGAAACACAGATCTAAATTATCCAACCACTGATAATAACGCCTGACCTAAAGGCTAGGAACAAGATAACCCCCTATACTTTCTTCAGCAGAAGGAAAAGAAAAACATGTACATGATAGGTCTACTCAAAGTGCATGGACCAGATTTTTTACCAACGCAGATTTAGGGAAATCCCCAGACTTAGGGACTCAGAGCCTCTGGAAGTAGAGCTCAGGACTCTGTATATTTACCAGCTCTCCAGTTGATTCTCATGCCCACCTGGTACAAGCTATTAACATTAGAGGAAAACCTAAGTGAGACATGTTTGCAAAGGAACTCACCTAGATCCACACCTCTTTACATGCGTCTTGAGGGAGAAATGGTGCTTCTCTGTGGCATATTGCGCTCCAAGAAACTGAAACACTGCCCTGCCCAGAAGGCAAGAGGAAGGTAAGGGAAGACTGTTGTGTATAGTCTCAGAGGGAGGCAGGGAGCCTTGACTAATCCCTCCTCTCCCTCTCCTGACTTCCTGCTTGACCCGCCCCCAACCTCCCTACTGCCACCCAAGCCCTCACATCAGAATCTGGCCCCATCACTGATCACCTGGCCTGTCTCCAAAGGCAGGTGGGGTCCACAACTTAAGGGTCATCGGAGCCCCTGGGTCCCACTGAGGAAAGGGTCAGGTAATTTTGGAGTTGCAAGGAATCTTAAAAGATAAATTTTTAAGAGGTTGCATTCGTATTTTAGCAAAAATTATATTTTATTGACATACCGGTTATGTATGATGATGATGATGACGATGACGATGATTTTATTATTTATTTTATTATTTATTTATTTATTTATTCGACAGAGAGAGAGAGAGTGAGCACACAAGCAGGGGGAGCAGCAGAGGGAGAGAGAGAAGCAGGCTCTCTGATAAGGAGGGAGCTAGATGCAGGGTTTGACCCCCAGACCTTAGAATCATGACCTGAGCTAAAGGCAGATGATTAACCAAATGAGCCACCCACGAGCCCCGATGAGGATGATTATAAATTGAGATAACATTCACGGAACAAAAAATTTACCATTTTAAATTGTAGAATTCTGTGGTGTTTAGCATTTTCACAATATTTACACACATCGTTGCTATTCAATTCCGGAACATTTCCAGCACCCCCAAGACAAATCCCATACCTGTTAGCAGTAAATCCCTTTCCCATTTCTCTCCCTCCCCTTGGCAACCACTAATCTACTTGCTGTCCTTATGGTTTTGCCTACTCTGGACTTTTCATCTAAGTGAAATCATACAATATGTGACCTTCAGTGATTGGCCTCTTTCACTGAATATAATGTTTTGAAGGCTCATCCATACTGTGGCATGTATCATTACTTTATTCCATTTTATTGTTGGATACTATTGCACTGTATGGATACACCACATTTCATTTACCCATTCATCAGCAGAGGGACATTTGGGTTGTTTCCACTTGGGGGCTATTATGGATGCTGCCCTGAAAATTCATGGACAAATTTTTGTGTGGACATGTATTTTCAGTTCTCTTGTGTATGTACCCAAGAGTGGAATTGCGGGGCTGTATGCTAACTCTATGTTTAAACTTTCTGGGGCGCTGCCAGACTGCTCTTCACAGAGTTGTACCATTTTCCTTTCCCACCAACAGTGCATGAGGGTTCCAGTTTCCCCCTATTTTCCCCAAAACTTGTTCATTTGCTCTCTTTTTTTCTTTTTTTTTTAATTATAGGGTATGAAATGGAAGCTCACTGTGATATTGATGTAGATCTCCTTCATGAATAACAATGTTAAGTATCTTTTCATGTGCTTATTGGTCATTTGGGTATTTCCTTGAGAAGTGTCCATGCAGAAACTTTGCCTCTTTCAAGTTTGGGTTATTTGGTTTTTTATTATTAAATTGTAAGCATTATTTATATATCCTGGATGCTAGAGTCTTCTCAGATATATGAATTGAAAATAACTTTTCCCATTTCATAAGAACTTAAAAAAATTTTTTTTAAAGATTTTATTTATTTATTTATTTCACAGAGGGAGAGAGATCACAAGGAGGCAGAGAGGCAGAGAGAGAGGGGGAAGCAGGCTCCCTGCGGAGCAGAGAGCCCGATGTGGGCCTCGATCCCAGAACCCTGAGATCATGACCTGAGCCGAAAGCAGAGGCTTTAACCCACTGAGCCACCCAGGCGCCCAAGAACTTTTAAAATTTGTTGATAATGTCCTTTCATACACAAAAATTTTTAATTTTGATGAAGACCTATCTATATATACATTTTTAATTCTTGTGATAAATTATATTAGGGTAACGCTGGCCTCACAGGATGAGTTAGGAGGTATTCTCTCTGCTTCTATCTTCTGAAAGAGATTATAGAGAATCGATGTAATTTCTTCTTTAAATGTTTGGTAGAATTCACCCATGGACCCATCTGGTCTGGTGATTTCTGTTTTGGAAAGTTACTAATTATTGATTCAATTTCTTGATAGATATAAGCCTGTTCACATTGTCTGTTTCTTCTTGTGTGAGTTTTGACGGGTTGTATATTTGAAGGAATTGGTACATAGTTATCAAGTTTGTGGGCATAGTATTGTTCATAATACTACCCTATTACCTTTTAATGTTGTTGGAGTTTGTAGTGATGTCTCCTCTTTCATTTCTGTGATTAGTAATTTGAATCCTCTCTTTCTTAGTCTGACTAGATGCTTATTGATTTTATCAAAATTTTCAAAGAACCACTTTTGGTTTTATTGATATTCTCTACAAAAATGGCATCATATTACGCACACTCATATATCCTTTTTCCTTTATGCAAAGTGGCACAAACATCCTTCCACGCCTATTTTATTCTAACAATTGAAAAGGATACCACTGCCTTGTGGTGTCATATTTTACTTATTTTCCTGTCAATGGACACCCAGTTTGCCTCCAAGTTTTAAAATGATCCCAATGATACAGGGAATATCACTGAAGATATACCTTGAATGCACTGGTATTGTTATTTCTATAGGATGGGTTTTCAAAAGTGGTGGATTTCTGGGTCATGTGTGAATTTTACATTTTGTGTATGTGAAAATGTATGTGAATTTTACATTTTGGTACATATTGCCAGATTGCCCTCCATCGAGGTTGTATTTATTTACATTTCCACAATACTGTACAAGTGTCGCTTGTCAAAATTGGATGTTACTAGCTTTAAAAGTTTTAGTCATTTTGAGAGAAGTAACACGTTGTTTTGATTCAAACTTTCTATTATTTTTAGCTGGGCATTTTTTCCCACAGGTTTATTGGCCAATTATAGGTGTGCGTGATTGTTCTTTGCCAAAGTAGGTAATTATTGAGAGGACTCATATAGGAAGTGTTCAAGAAATGTTTATTCCCTAAATATGAAGACACAATTTGAAACTAAGGTGTTCACAATTCCTCATGTTTGGTTTCAGTGTGAAAAAGAAGTCATGGTTTTGCCCTAAACAGAAAGCTAAAATACTGGTCAGGCTGGACTAAGGTGGAACTGAGTTCCAGCCTCATGCAGACTCGATAGGCAGAAGGGGAAGTCTAATCTTGGATACAGCACAAGGTGGACAGTGGCGTGGTTACCACAGTTCAGGTCTGGACCCATATGTGGGGAAGTGGGATTCAGGACAGAGACATCAGAGCATCAGAGGTCTTCGGCATCAGCCTCAGAGTGGGACCCTTGGCAGGAATTAACTGCTGTTACAGGAACTGCTGACTCAAGATCCCCTGGGTCCCACAATCTAACTGGGCCATCACAGAGAAGGCTGATTCAGGCAAGAGCCTCCAATGGATGCTAACTCTAGGGGTGGGAATTTTTGATGAAGGGCAGGATATCTGCATGGTTCTAAATTATTTCCACACAGACTACTCATTAGTTACAAAGGCAACAATAATTGCCTTTATATAACAACTATTCTCTTATTCTCTTATATAGCAGAGAAATCAGACAACACTTTGACCAAATGATCAGATTTAACATGCCCAGTGAGGGGCAGGGGCATGTCATGTGCCTCAAGATGCCATGTCCAGAGGAGGACACAATATGGCTCCTGTAATATTCCAGACAGGGGTGCATGATCTGAATCTGAAGATGGTGAGTCATCAGACCGATCCAAGTGAGGAATGTCCTATTAAAAAGCAGGCAGCTCTGTTGCTCAAAAATGTCAATGTCAAGAAAGGCAAAGAAGGCTTAGGAAGTTCCTGATTAAAGGAGGTAAAGGGACATGACAACTGGATGCAGCACGGGACCCTAGCCTGGGAAATCCTGTGCTAGAGGAAAAAGTGTTGTGAAGAACATGATCGCATCCACCGACTAAGCCGGGACACCCATAAGTAGATTAGATACAAGGACTAGGTCAATACTGAGCCTACTGACGTTGATCACTGCAATGTAGTTACATATGAGAATGTTCCCATTCTTTGGAAGTGCACCCTGAAATATGTAGGGGTAACAGGTTCTACAGTTTCCTTTTAAATAACTCAGAAAGGAAGGTCTGGACCGAATATTCGCACATGATACCACCTGTGGGGTAAAATGTTAATAATAGGTGAATCTGTGAGAAGAGTTTGGAAGTGCTGTTGGCATGGTTCTTATGCTTGTCAATTTTTCTTTTGAAATTATTTTCAAATGAATAGTGAAAAAGCTTAAAAAAACCAAATGTATGCAGTGCAAAATCTTACTTCCAAACTGCCCCATGCCCCAAACACTTGTATTAATTTCTTGTGTCCCCTTCTAAAGTGTCCTTTTGGAAACATAATCAAGATGGATATTTACACGCAGATTATTTTTTCATGAAGTCATAATCTAGAGATTTTTAGCCTCTCAAGAAGCCACACCAGTAGAGTCTTCCTTTTTAATTTCCCCGCAAGTCTTCGTTATCAGCATAACATGCAGGAGTGTCCCCCTTTTGCTGAGTCAGCAATAACAAATGCCGTCATGATGACATCTTGCCTTCTCCTCCCTGTGGAGGTGAGTGACCTATAGCTTTTCTGGTTCATCCTGGGAAGCACTGGCCAGTCTAAAGCAGTGGTCTGTACACATGACTCATCAGCTGAATCTTGGGAGCTGATAATAAGCCAAAAGCTGGAATGGCTGACCTAAAGAAATGAGGCAGCCAAGGCATCTGTCACTTGAAGTGGGAAAAAGAGAGTTTCTCCTAAGTTGTATTCCTTGGTGTCTTTTGAAGCATGGAACTCAAGCCAGCAAGAAGGAAACAGAGATCCTCAGACACCTCTCTGGAGACTTTGATTCCTAACTGCAAGGTGTCTAAGGTAGTTGGGATCCTCACCTGTCCAGCGGGAGGATACACATGGAGAAACATCTGTTTAGGGAGCCAGCATCATTCTGCAAAGTATTGAACTGATCACAAGCAACACTCTGAAGAAGGCATTATCAATATTCAGATTTTACCAATGAGCCAGCAGAGGTGCCCAGATGTGAAGTCAATTGCCCACAGTCAAAGAGCAAGAAAATGGTAGCTAAGTGGGAGAGAGAGAGGAGGAGGGAAAAAGAGAATCTTGAGCAGGCTCCATGCCCAGTGCAGAGCCTGATGTGGGGCTCAATCTCACCACCCTGAGATCATTACCTGAGCCAAAATCAAGAATGAGAGGCTTAATGAGAGAGCCACCCAGGTGCCCCACTAATGTATACTCTTAATCAAATGCTTATGCGGGTGAAGTTCTGGATGATCATGTATTTGATATCTTAGGACATTTTAGTCAAACTAAGGTATATAATGAGAAAGAGGACTAAGAAAAAGATGAGCTCAGGGCTTCCATTTAGCAGCTCAAGTTCTGCATAAATGACCTGAAAACTTCCGTATCTGTCCTTAAAGAAACCCTATTTCCTATAGCCACAGGGCTGAGATTTCTGAACACCAAACCAACTCTCAACCTGCAAGTGTTTGAATTACAATGTAAATTAAGTCCACAGTATTGCAAGGTGTCTTCTGTTAAAATGAGGGCATTGGTTGCGATGTCCCGTGATTCTGAAAATTAGAATGGGGACATGTAGGAAGATCTCAAGGAAGCTGAGGGTATAGAATCTCTAAATCTTCCTGAGTCTTTGCCAGTAGAAGAAGTCCTTCTACCTCAGCCTGACTCACCAAGTCATCAAATGGATCAAAGTCATCAAATGGATGTGGTATATATGAGATGAGACCCAAGCAGTCCCTGAAGGCACTAGTAAGTCGTATGAGGAAGGAACCCAAATGCCCATGGCCCTATTTATTCTTGCTACACTGCCTTCTCTCTCCAGCTACACATCTATGACCTCATGTGCAGTGTCCTAGGACCTGTTGAATGAAGAAGAAAAAAAACTTATGTATGGTTTACAGCTGGTTCTCCATGACAACTGGGTACCACAAATGCTGGCATCTCTCTTTGGGACATCCCTGGATGACAGTGATGAAGGCAGATCCTCTCCGTGAGCAGAATTTTGAGCATTGCACCTGGCTGTTCATTTTGCTTGGAAGGAGAAATAGGTACTCAAACACCCAGTCCTGCTATTTATAGACATCCTCTGAGTTCAGTCCCCACAGACCTTGTCCTGTACAGAGCAAGTTTGCTAGTTGACTTCAGAAAGAAAATCTTATTTCCCTGATTTCCACATTCGGGGACAGAGAGCTAAAGAATTTTGTCACTTCTATGGAACATGCAGTTTACAGTTTCCTTTCCTACTTCTACCAAAAAGAGGAAAGGGTGCTTGGCCATTTTTCACTTCCACTTGGCTGAGGCCTGAATACCTATGACCGGTGTCCCCTCCAAAGTTTTTTTTCTTTGGTAAAAATTGAGGTATCTGTAAGGTGGTTGTACATTTACTGATATATATATATATATATATATATATATATATATATTTATAATAACAAATGTGCATACATTTACAATCATAAAGTCATACTTTCACCTGATGTGATACAACTGTCTTGCACACAGCTGCAAATACGCTAACTCTTCCCCCAGATAGGTTGCAAAGTCCTTGGGCGATATTCATTCTTTTCCTTGATTCTGTATGACTTGAATACATGATGTAAAGTTAATTATTATTATTATGACATCTCATGTTAGCAGATAAGAGACTAAGGAAAGAGAACAAAAATATTTGCTTAATATGTGTGTATATAACATATATATGTATATAAGCATGTTCATAACAAAACAAGGAAGAAATATTCATAATAATTATAGTTCTCATTTCTGTATCTGGTCACATGGTCATAACCTGTATTTACAGCTATCTTCTTCCACTATTTGTTCCATATTCCCTTTGCCCTCAGCAAGTCCCATAGCTAGTCATGGTTCTTTGCCTAGTGGGTGACCCAAACTTTCATACCTGAAATCTGGACCATTAGCATTTCTGTCTGAATTGGGTTGTTGCAGTTTCCCACTGACTTTAATCACAGGACTTGGTAATACATGGTAAGAGACACCCTATGGGATCTGATCTCCTATACTCCAGACATATTCTTCCTTACTTCTCTGATGCAGTAGCAGATAGGTTTCTTCTTGGTGGCCAGGATCAATCACCCAGCCAGCACAGTGACTCCCTTCTTTGCCTGTTTATTCAGAGGCAAGTGGATTCCCAAAGTGGCCAGGTGGTCATCTCAACTTCCAGTTTAGTGGGATCATTGTGTATCTCCTGGTAGAAGCATGTCCATCGTGGTCTAAGGGCTCTCCAGCCAACCCTCTCCATTTATCTTTTCACATTTCCCCAATAAATCTCCTATACATCTGATCTTTGCTTGGTGTCTGCTTTTGAATTTCCAAGGGCGGAGAAGCTCAAGGGCCATCTGAGGGTCTTAAGTCTGGCATGGGGCCATCCTTCTCTCAGGAGGAATAGGGACTGGGGTAAGAAGCAGGATGAGGAGGCCGACAGCATTCAGAAGGCCCACCTATCTCTCTATTGGAACTTCCAGTCTGTCTCTAGCTGGATGGCTTGGTGCCCATGCAGGCGGAAGATGAAAGGCAGACCTGGAGGGATGAATGGAAGACTCCCCTTCAGAACATTGGGTAATCCATTCCAGTCCAGTGTCCTTTGATGCATGCTTGCACTTGCCCACTGCACTCCACCACACATGCTGTTTCCTCTGCATGAAGACTCTCTTGCTTTCCTCTCTCCTAGTTCATTACCACCCTTCCTTAGCTTAAACTTCACCCTCTTGAACATGTCAGGCTCTTTGTTGATTGTGTTCTTTTGTACCAAGGCATTTCTCTACTTATGGCAACACTTTTATCCAATAATGACTTGTTTAATCATCGTAATGCCAGTAGCCTACATTTACTGAGCACTTACCACATGCCAGGCACTTTGTAACTATTTCCTAGACTTTGATCTAGACTATACTCTCCATGATAGCAAGGACCATCCTCTGTCTTGTTTGTGTCTCTAACTCTCCAGGGCCTAGGACAGTGCCTGGAGCATAATGGAAGCTCAACAAACATGTGTGGAGTAAAAATCCCCACAATGACCCTCGCAAGTCTTTCCTAGTGCTTTTGTAGTATGGGAGATTAAATATGGCTGCAAATGTTTTACTGCTTCTTCCACTGAGAGGCAAAGTCTAATTCCCCTCTCCTTGAATGCAGGCTGGTCTTGGTGACTTTCTTGACCCACAGAATGTGTTGGAAGTGACATTCTGGGATTTTTAGGTTATAAGGAGCCTTGCTGCCTCCAGCTTGGTCCCTTGGTCTAATTTGACACCCTGAACCATCACCTACAGAGTCAGCTGCATGGGGCCACCATGCTGGCGAGGCTGAGTGTGTGATGGCTGGTAGTTCCAACCTAGCTCAGCTATCTGGTATCCAGCCTTCTCTGCTGAGGCCCCTACCTGTGAGGGAAGCTGCCCCGGAGAAGCCCACTGACCAGCTCAATAGTTCCAATGGGTCTCTGTTGAAGCCACATGCAAAAGAAACCCTGCTCAGATTCTCGAGTCCCAAAATTATGAAATAGAATTAAATAGCTCTTATTTTGGCCTCTCTATTTGGGGTACTTCATTACAAAGCAATAGTCAGAATACATAATATTGGTTAGGGGGAAATCCCCAGGTTGATTTTCCATCTCACCTTCACCCATCCCACATTCTTGGGTTCCCCTTGAGAACTGTCACCACCAGGAGTCTTGCTAACACTCCCCCAACGTACCTTTGATGTGGCTCAAAGAGAGGTAACTTTTCTACTTAGCTTCCATTTGCAACACTGCTGGGAAATCCCCCAAGTGTAGACCTGCCTTGCTTTGTGGCAAAGCTCCAACAGCTGCATTGTCCTGGATCACCTGCCTCATCATCAGACGGCCCCCTTTGACCTTGGGTGACAATGCAATCACCAACTCCTGGGTGGAGGCCCTTTACCTCTGAAGCCTGCTGTGCCCACCCGACCACGCTTGAGCCTCCCTAGGTGGTTTCACACTGAGAGTTGGGGAAGCCCAGGCAGTTGACTGGGGCCAACCCTGTGTCCACCCAGGTTGGACCTGTCCCAGGCGGAGCAAAGCCCTGTTGGAATCACCAGGATTTGTCTGTGAGGAGCTTCAGAGGACAGCCATGGGGTGCAATGAGAGGACTGGAGCCTGGTGGGTGTGCTCTGACAGCCTGAGGAGTTCTGGATGGAGCCTCCTGAAGGTTTCCTGCAGTACCAAAGACTCAACAGACATTTAAGAAGCTTGAGGGCTCTTGGCCTCTCCAGGGCCCCTGGAAGGGGCTGCATGGGGCTGCCCCTGGGGCATGGGGCATTTGCCAGCTCATTCTGAGCAGGAAGTCTACCCTCTTCTTTACCCCCTCATGGGCTCTTCAAACACACTGGGTGGGTGGGGGCGGGTGACAGCATTCATGGCAGGGGTCACAAAGTTTGGCGAAGAGTAAGTACAGGATGTGTTTGTGATGCAGCAAGATAGGCACGTCAGGGCCAGAGCTTGTCGGGTCTTGGACACTCCTTGATGCTCCCAGGGCATAGCCATTATTTCTCGGTGGGAAGTCAGTGTGGAAACTGCACTACGTGGGGCTCATGACGCTGCTCAGACCTATAGAGACAAGCACTTTGGCGGGGGTGGGGGCGGTCTGGCCTCTGCATTTGTAGCAGGTGTCTAGGTGGGTCAGAAGAAGGAAGTCAGGCAGTGTAGAAATTAGTATCATGGGCTCTGGAGTGGGATGGTAGGGCTCAAACTCAGACCCCAGGATACAGGGACCATGTAATGTTGGTGCCTCAGTTCCCTTGTATGCATTGCAGATAATAACATCATCAACTTCACTGACTTATAATGAGGATTAAATCAAGTAAATGAGTTAGGTACTTCAGACAATGCCCAGTGAGTGCTCAGTAGCTAGCTCCAACTACCTGGATGGTGAAGGTAGATGAAAGGCAGGAAGTGTTACCTTTAATGCCCGGTCAGATCTCAATGCATGTCTGAGCAGAGGACAAGAACAAAACATATTCAGCCACACCACTGGCCCAATAATGCCATGAGCATTTATTTTTGCAGCCAGCCCTGGCATTATTCTCTCTATATTTGTTTAATCAATTAATTAAATGTGTGTGTGTGAGAGAGGGTGCATGAGCAAGCAGGGGAGGGGCACAGGGAGAGGGAGAGAGAGAATCTCATGCAGCCTCCATGCACAGTACAGAGACCAATTTGGGGCTCGATCTCATGACCCTGAGATCATGACCTGAGCAGAAATCAAGAGGTGGACACTTAATTGACTGAGACACCCAGGGGCCCCAGCCCTGGTTGTTCTAGGTGCTTGGTATTCCAAAAGGAACACATTGTTCCCTGCCTTGAGATGTTCATGGGCTCACAGATGTGGAAATGGATATTTGGGTGCAGTGTGTTAAGTGTGCTGTGAGGGTCTAAGCATACCAGCCTTGGAGAGGCAAGGAAGGTTTCCTAGAGGAGGTGAAGTCAAAGGGAGATTGCGGGGAAAAGGGGCTGAACACCAGGTACAGGGGACACTTCTGTAATAGTGCACATTCTGGACCACCCAGTTACTCAGAGTGGGGTATGTCGTAAGAGGCAGGGCTGTCAGGGTTTGTGGCTTGAAAGATGAGCAGCATCAGCTGGTTGGGTTGAGTTGGGTTGCCCGATGCCTTCAGTTCTGTCTAGCTCAGCTCATGCACTGTGCATCCTTACCACAAAAGTCACCTTCTCTCTCTCTCTCTTTTCCCCTTTGCTCAAATAAACTGCTGGTTACCAGATGGGAGGGGGATAGGGAATGGGGGAAGTAGATGATGGGGATTAAGGAGCACACTTGTGATGAGCACCGGGTGATGTATGGAAGTACTGAATCACTATATTGTACACCCGAAACTAATATTACCCTGTATGTTAACTAACTGGAACTTAAATAAAAACTTCAAAAAAATGTCATCTCATGTGTCATTGAATAACACTCCACCTGGGTAATTCAATCAGCACGTTGTTTTGGTGCTCAGAGCATGAAAAGTCACAGAGGTCCAAATCCCTGCCCGGGGAAACATCATGTGATCCCCTTCAAACAGTGAAGTGTTAAATAATTTGGGGTCTTTGTTTCAAAACTACCACATGGAGATTCAGGGAAGACTTCCTGGAGGTGATGGCAGGAGCTAAGTCTAGAAAGGTTAGTAGGAGTGAACAGAGAGAAGAGGAGGAAGAACATGGCATTTGGGGACCACCACATGTAAAAATCAAGAGATAAGTAGCCTCAGGACTGGTTCAAAGGACTCTAATTATGGCGCAAGAGGAGAAAATGTGTCCTGGCAGGAGCCATGGGAGAGGAGGCAGGAGAGGGAGGCAAAGCTAAGGAGTTTGAAATTTATCCTGCATGGAGGACTAGTGAAGGGTTTTAAGCAGAAGAATAAGGTGATCAGTGGATTCACTAGGATGCTCTTGGCTGCAAGTGACAAAGCATATGACTCAAGTGGCTTCAGCAATGGGAGGCTGTTAATTTCCCATGGGAAGGTAATACCAGGGTGGGTGCAGCAACTCAGCAATGTCATCAGGAGCCAAGGCCCTTTCTATCTCAGCACCTCTGGAGAATCATTCCTCATGACTGAAAACTGGCTGCTGTGGCTCCAGGCATCATGGCTTTGTACAGCATCCAGAGCAGGTAATAATGAGGCATACATCTAAATAAGTGGCTTTCATTGGGAGCCATTTGGCAATGTCTGGGTCATTTTTGGTTAGCACAACTGGGAGGAAGCTACTGACATCTAGAAGGTCGAGGCCAGGCATGGTACCAAACAGAACAAACTCCCATGAAAGAAAATCCCCAAATGGCAAGAGCACCAAGGTTGAGAAACCCTGGTCTAAGTTGATAAAGTGCCTTTGGTCTATTTGGGGAGGTGAAGTTGCCTCTCCTCACCATACATTGGAAGCTTGGATCTAGATCAAAGATCTAGTTTCGTGGCTCAGCTGCTGAGGCATCCTAGACACCGCTAGATATGCAAATGTATGATCAAGCTTCAATCACATGAAGCTCCAGATAGACTGAAATGTAAGGAATGAAAGCATAAAACCTGGAAACCAGAAAGAGCTATCAGATGGATGGGGAAAGACTTACTTATATGTTTACTTCTACTGCATAAAATCATAAATACCCTCAGGACGGCCCATTCGAGAAGGGCATTATTATCTGTCACACACTGAATTGCTTTGTAGGACAGAGCTTTCTTTCTTCCTGATACATCTTTAGTTGCTGGAATTTCCATTCCAGTGTTGTGTTAAATATAGTGTCTTTGTTTCCTTTCAATTTTTCGAAGCACAGCAAGTTGGCTTGACCTGTCATGATAGGGGCAGTGATGGTGGGGAGTGGAGGAGGGGGTGGATTTCAAAGGCAGGTATCACCAATATACAAGAAATACACCTTGTCTACCATCAATGCAGACCTGAAAGGTTTCTGATACTTCCGTTGGAGGTTTCTGGTTTGACCTAGTTCTTTTAGAAATGCAGTGCTGACTTGATATCTTTTCCCGAAACTGCTTCCTTTTCCTGTTTCTCGTTCACCATGGTGTCTTACACTAGCCTTCGTTTTGAAAATGAGCTCTGCCGATTAGGTGTGGGTATGAGTGTACCATGGGCATGTGTGCGTGCATGTGTTCAGGTGTGTGTGTGGGTTTCATATATGTTTCCATGTCAACACGAGTCAGCTGACAAAGATCTGGGATCCTTCCATAATAAAGATGTGCCTCTCCTTCCAGCACACCCTTACTATGAAATCGGTGGCTGAAAAGAATATAATAAAAATAGTAAACCAACTTCCTGTGCCTGAAAATCTTTGCCAAGGGAGGTATTGGAAAAGAAACAGCATACTTAAAAATAATCCAAAGATCAAAGAAGTCTCAAGGGAAATAAAAAGAGCACACTGGATGGAAGGAAAAAATGACTCAGTAATGGAGCACTGAGATGGGCATTTATAGCCTTAACTGCTTACATTGGAAAGGAGAGACTCTCACACAAGTAATCTGAGCCATTTTAAGAGCCTGGAAAAAGAAAAGCAAAAATAAACTCAAGGTAAATAGAAGGGAGAAAAAAAAATAGAGAGCAGAATTCATAACATTGAAAAAAACATAAAAACAACCGAGAAATGAAATGAAAGAGTTTGTTCTTTGAGAAGTTCAATGAAAGTGATACTTCTCGAGAAAGACTGACCAAAAAGAAAAGAAAGGCACAAATTGCTAATATCAGAAATGAACGGATGATATCACTACAGACCCTGAAGACATCACAAGATAGTGATCAAATCCTACAAACAACTCTGCGACTTAGATGAACCAGGCTCGTTTCACAGCACAGGCTGCCATACCTCACCCAATATGAAATAAATAACTTGAACACCCCTATAACTATTAAGGAAATTGAAATTAAAACTCAAAATCTCCTAGAAAGAAATTTCCAGGTCCAGATAATTTGAAGGGAGAATTCTTCCAAATGTGTAAAGAATGAACACTAATTTTACATAATCCCCACCAGAAGATAGAAGAGGACATTTCTCAACTCATTTTGTGAGATCAATATTACCCTGTTACCAAAACTAGACAAAAATAGTACAAAAGATACATCACTCTAACTACAGACCAGTATTCCTTACAAATATAAGTGAAAAGATCTTTAGATATTAACAAATGGAATATGGAGTTTGTTCCAGAGATGGAAGTTTGGATCAACACTCAAAGTCAATCAATGTAATTCACTATAGGAAAAGGCTAAAGAAGGAAAATCACGTGATCATAACAACTGATACAGTGAAAGCATTTGAGAAAATCAAACACCCATTCGTGATAAAACTCTCAGAAAACTAGGGATGGGGCAACTTGCTTGAGTTGATAAAGAACATCTACAACAAATACCAGCGGCTAACACCATACGAGTGGTAAAGGACTGAATGCTTCGACTAAGATTGGGAATGAGAAAGGGGTTTGCTTTCACCACACTTACTCAATATAGTACTAGAAGCCCTAGGCAGTACAATAAGGCAAGAAAAGAAAATAAAAGGCATATAGATTGGAAAGGAAGAACTAAAACTGTACTCATTTGCAGACGGCATGATGGTCTGCGTGGAAAATGCCAAAGAATATCCAAAAGCAAAACAAGACTGAAACAAGTTCTAAGACAATAAAGGAGTTTAGGAAAGTTGCATGATACAAGGTCAACATATAAAAATTATTTGTATCTCTATATACTAACAATAAACACAAGGAAAGTAAAATTAAAGTACAATACCACTTACAATCTCTCTCTCTCTCAAGAAAGAAATATTTGCACATAAATCACCAAAACGTGTACAGAATTTATATCCTGAAAATTACAAAATGTGGATGAAATCAATCAAAGGAGATCTAAATAAATGGAGTGACATACCATGTTCATGGTGTGGAAGATTCACCACAGTAAAAATGTCAATTCTCTCCAAAATAATAGAGTTATAAGGCAATTCCTATCAAAATGCCCTAAGATTTTTTTGTAGGCATACACAGGCTTATTCTAAAGTGGATATGGAAAGCAAAGGAAGTAGAATGGCTCAAACATTTTGAAGAAGAATGAAATGGGAAAGAAATCCTATTTTATTTCAGGACTTATTATGCAGATAGAGCAATCAAGACTGTGTGCTACTGGCAGAAGGATGGACACAAAAATTAATGGGAAACCCAGAAACAGCACCTCACAAGGATGGCCAGTTGATTTTTGACAAATGAGCAAAAGGAATTCAATGGAGGAAGGAATCTTTTCAACAAATGGTGCTAGAGCAGTTGGATATTCATAGGGAAAAAGGAAAGAAAGGAAAAAAAAGAAAAAAGAAAGAAAGAGAAAGAAGGAAAGAAAGAGGGGCGCCGGGGTGGCTCAGTGGGTTAAAGCCTCTGCTTTCGGCTCAGGTCATGATCTCAGGATCCTGGGATCGGGCCCCGCATCGGGCTCTCTTCTCAGCAGGGAGCCTGCTTCCTCCTCTCTCTCTCCCTACTTGTGATCTCTCTCTCTGTGTCAAATAAATAAAATCTTAAAAAAAAAGAAAGGAAGGAAGGAAGGAAAGGAAAGGAAAGGAAAGGAAAGGAAAGGAAAGGAAAAGGAAAAGAACGTACCTCAATCTAAATGTTGGACCATATAAAAATTAACTCAAAATACATCATGGACATACATGTATATGTAAAATTATAAAAACACACAAGAGATGATTTTGGGAACCTACAGCTTGGTGAAGAGCTCTCAGACATAACACCAAAGTATAATAAGCATAAGACAGATAAATGAGACTTCATCAAAATGAAAAATGTTTGCTCTGCAAAGGACCCTGTTAAGACAAGCCCCAGACTGGAAGAAAATACTTGCAAACCACATATGAGACAAAGGATGCTGAATATATATATTCAGAATATATATAGGGTCCTCAACAGTTAGCAGTAAAAAAAATCCCAAACAATTCCGTTAAAAATGGGCAAAGGACTTGAAGAGACATCTCACCGAAGAGGGTGTACAGAAAGCAAATAAGGGCACAAAAAACATTTAACAATGCTAGCCATGTGGGCAATACACATTGAAACTATGATGAGATACCACCACATACCTATAAGAATAGATAAAATCAAACATAGTGGCAACACCAAATTCTGGTGAGGATGTGGAGAAACTAGGTCTTCCTTACATTGGTGCTGGAAATGTGAACAGACACAGACACTCTGGAAAAGACTATGGAAGTGTCTCACCAAACTGAATGCACACTCTCAGGCATGTATCCCAGAGAAATAAAAACTCCTGTTCTCACGAAAACCTATACATGAATATTTACACAAGATGAACTCTTAAGAGCCCCAAACTGGAAACAATCAAAGTGTCTCCTAACAGGTGAATGAATGGCTCAATTGCACGCCAAGGGCTATTACTTGGTAATAAAAAGGAACAGGCTTTTGGTGTGTGCGACTCCTTGGACAGATCGCAGGGGTTTTATGGTGAGTAAAAAACCCTGTGATCTCCAAAGCTCACATGCTGTGCAGGTCCATTTGCATACCATTTTCGAAATGACAAAATGGTGGAGACTGAAAGCAGATCGGTGGTTGCCAGGGGATATGGGGATCATAAGGTGAGGGAACAGTTCTGCATCTTGATGGAGGGGGGGTGGTTGTAGGAATCTGCATACGGACACACGACCGCAATCTACAACAGAACACAATTCCGCACACATCATACCCGTGTCAAATCCCCGGTTTTGACGTCGCGCTGTAGCGATGGAAGATGCGGCCATTGGTGGAAAATGAGGTTTAAGCAGGATTTCTCTCTGCTATTTTTACAACTTCCTGTGAATCTTCAGTTATTTCAAAGTTCAACAAATGAGCAGTGATCCTGCCCCTGCCTGGCTTTAGAAGCTTCTACAATTATTTATAGCGCACAGCCGTGGTTTTACGACTTCACAGTGTTTGTGTATCACTTCTGTTGCACTAAACATGCAGGTCTCCAGGCTGGTGGCCCAGAAATTCCAATGCAATAGGTAGCACGAAGGGGTGGGGTTCTACCCATCTGATGAACTCAGCAGGTGAGCTCATCACCTGCATGGGGGAGGAGGCGGGGAGGGGGGGAAGGGGTTTTCAGCTTATACACGGAGAAACCCAGACTCTGGCTTTGCTCCTAATTGACAGTAAAAACCCTGCTGTGTAACAAAAACTTCTGCTCCCCAGTTTCAGGACCAGAGTAAGGTGAGCAAGGAGTTGAGGGTGTGATATTTAAGGAGTCGCTCACTCTCAGGTCTATGCAAGGGCAGAGCAGGCACCGTCCTGATTCTGAGAGTGAGTGCCTGCTGAAATTTGGTATCTTAGCTGCCTCCATCTGGTCCTGGCCCTGCTCCCCACTCATGGACTTGGACAGAAAGGTTCATAGCCGCTTTCTTCATTATACACTCAAACTGGAAACAACCAGATGTCCGTCAACTAGTGAATGGACCAGCAGATTGTGGTATAGTCATAGCCCAGAATAGTGGTCAGCGATGAGAAGGAACAAGCTACTAATACGTGCAATGATATTCGTGCCTCTCGTGAACAGTATGCTGAGTAACACAAAAGAGGGCCTATTCTGAACAAAACAAGGGAAACTCTGGGGAAGACAAAACTAATCTATAGTGATAGAAATTCTGGGAAAGACTAAGCTAACTTACACTCCCAGAAAGCAAATTGGTGGGACGCTCGGGGCGGGGGTGGGGGTGATTTGTCTGGGCAGGTGGGTTTTTTGGGGCATTGGGAAAGTTTCATATCTTGACTGGTGGTGGTGTTTCCTATCTTCCACTGGTGTACACGTGTGGAAATGTCCATTTAACGGGAGTATACTATATAATATGTGAATTATAGATCTCTGTGAAGTTGATTTAGAAACAAAACAGAAAAACAAACAGACCCCCCAATTGCCTCACACACACATCTGAAACCTGGGATTTTCGGGGAAGGCCTTTTCTTCTTGATGGGCTCCAAGTACCCCCAAATCGAGTAGGAAGAGCCTTAGCGAGGGGTCAGGACACCCGGATCCTCATGCTGGTTCTAGTTATAACTGTGGACGAACCACTGGACTCTCCGAGTCCTAGTTCCCTCCTCTAGTGAGTCCTTCCCAGGGCTGGTGCAAGCCACAAATACACGCAAGTACGTACAGTCCCCTGGTGAAGCACCAGCCATCGGTCAGGAAGTCTTATCAGTTCTCGGATGGAAGCCTCCCTTTGCGCAGCCCTTCGAATTCAAGTCTGGAATGGCTCTAGGAATACTAGATTTTTTTTTAAAAGATATTATTTATTTATTTCACAGAGGGAGAGAGATCACAAGGAGGCAGAGAGGCAGGCAGAGAGAGAGGGGGAAGCAGGCTCCCTGCTGAGCAGACAGCCCGATGAGGGCCTCGATCCCGGACCCTGAGATCATGACCTGAGCCGAAAGCAGAGGCTTTAACCCACTGAGCCACCCAGGCGCCCGGAATACTAGATTTCAATAGCAATCAGGTGTATGCAAATGTAAGCTACAGATATCAATTTTTTGCCCATGTATTTGGCAAACATTAGAAGTTCATAATATCCAAGGCTGACGAGAAGGGAGAAAGTGGGGACCCTCAGGGCAAGGCTGGTGGGATTGTGAAACCACATAGCACTTGGAGGACCACCCGGGAAGAGTAAGGGCTGCAAATACCCTCTGATCCCCCAGTGTCTGGGGGTCCTCATCCAGAGAAAGTCTGCACCTGCCATAAGGAGACAGGTAGGGAGATGGAGGCTTGATGGATGTTTGATGACAAAGACTGGAGAGAACCTAGATGTCTCTCTCTAGGGACTGGATATATAAAATGTTGGTCTGTGCACATGCAGTAAGGCAAAGCAGCGACCGGAAATAGATTGATGACAGCTACATAGCTGTAGCTCGAAAACACTGAGTAGAAGAAAGTATTCTAGATTATATTTATGGCACAGTGTCATTCAGGTAAACTAAATGCACGCGCGCTGGGGTTTTTAAGAATATAAATATATATATCCCGTTTCTCAGGCATGATTTTAAGGATTTGTCAGATCCAGAATCAGGAACACATCTTCAGAGTTGGTGGTTTTCCACCTGGGCTACACCGAATCACTGGGGGAGTTTGGAAATGCTGATGTCTGAGCCTTGTAGCCAGAGATTTCAGGCTGATTGGCCTGGGGTGCGGGCCTAGACCACCAGGAGTTTTTAAAAAGTCGCTACCCTCCTCCTCCCTCTCCCCTCAAGTGCAGCCACGATTGAGAGCCACTGCCCAGAGGCTCAGATTTTGTAAGTAAAACAATGACTCCAGAAAATCCTGTAATTTTGGCAAGTTTGGAAGACACTTGAGCCTACAGCTCCCACAGCTGTAAAATGGAGAAGACACTCTTCTTGCAGAGCCGATGGGTTAGGTGTGATGTTGTTTATTGGTTGCCACTTAGAGCCTCAACAAATGGTAAGCAGTATTTTGGAAAAAGAAAAATAAAGGAGATCATTGAAATCATCAATATCAAAGTTAAAAAATAGAACTGTGAATCCTGTAAGTAATATTTCCCTGGGAAGGAGGAAAGTTTCCATATTGGTAAAATGAGGGGCTGGCCCTACCAGTTCTCAGGCCCACCTGGTTCTCAGTGTCCTCACCTGTTCTCAATGTCCCCACCGGGTCAGGAAGCTGGTCTTCTCGGCAGTTACAGTTTGAAGATGCTAGAGAATTCACTGTTGGCCACTGCCCTCTATTGAAATAATACTGTCACTTCTGAGTAGAGAATATTCAAACTTTCCACATAATTCCACTTGAACTTCAGCTCATCAGGGGAAAAGACTGACCCCTTTGTGAGCACTCACAGAAAATACTGCCCCTTAAAGGATTTCCTATAATCACAGTAGCTAATATGTCTTTCTATGTATTTCTTACATCTGTTCTAGGCATTTGACATATGTCCATTCTCACCTCGAACACAGCTCATCTCACTGCAAACACAAGAGGCGGGTACTATTATTATCTGCATTATATAGACGAGGGATATGAGGCACAGAGAGGTAGCTAACTTGCTGAAAGCCACACAGCTGGGAAACAGCCAAGCTGGCTGCAGGGTCTATTCCTACCCAGTTCTGGTCTTCTGACTCTTGAATGCCTCTGATTCCTCTAAAATGATCAGGGCAATTGTTCTGCAGCCTCTATTGTCCAAATATTTTTTCCCCCACTTAAAACACCCTCAAGTCTGTGCCCCACCCCTGGGAGGCTGCTCCCCTTCACGGGAAAATTCTTTGGCAGAATAGTCCACATCCACGCTCCCCAGTAGCTGGTCTGCCGTGAGTTCTCACTTCCGAATTCCTCAGAAGTCCGACCTTGCCCTGCTTCTCTGATTTCTATGTGCTCTCCCCAAATGCCCTCATTCACATCCATGGTTCATAATCGCAAATCATGCCAGCATCAAACCAAGGTAATATGTGTGGTAGTTCCTAAGTCCAAAGGCATTTTCACAGAAATCGAAACCCTGGCTAGATGTCACGGAAATCTCATGGTGCAGGAAGAGCCAAATGAATTCATGACCTCTACTGGATTCCCCTGCCTTCACCCCCTAGCTGGACCAAGACACCTCTACCCACAAACACAGGGCTTCTCTGGGCATTTCCATGCACTTCCCCATTGTATCCACCAGGAGGCAGTCTTTGCTTCTTATAGCTTCCATTCCTCCCTCTTCACAGGCCCTGTATACAACTCTGGCTGTTTTGCAGTGGGTACGTGGATGGGTGTGAGCTGAGACGCACTTAAGTGCAAATTACACACTAGATGTTGAAGATTTAGTACAAAAAAACAGAATGTAAAACATCCTACTAATAAGTGTAGTAAACTACTACATGTTGAAATGATATCTTAGATACATTAGATTAAAATTAATTTTGCTTATTTACTTTTAGACCTTAAAAAATGTGGCTACTGAAAAATTTACAATTGCGTCTGTGACTCACTATAGATTTTTATTGGACAGTCCTGGCTTAGAGGGCTCCCTCCCAATGGCAAACTCCAGGTAGCCCTGCAAAACCCTAGATCTCTAAGGAACCCAGTTTGCAAACCATTTGCTTGACTTCACTCATGAAGAAACTGAGGCCCAGACTGATCTACAACTTTTCCAAGATCATCCAAGTGATGGAATCTTGGGTTTAGATTAGAAGCAGGGTGTCCTACGCTCTGTTATTTTTTCCTCTTTATCTTGGAGGTCCTTGAATGCCCCCTGGGGACACAGGCACAATGGGCCTTTAAGGTCCTTTATGGTGAAATGTCACCACCTCAGGTTCTCTCCCTGGTTCCCTCCTGCACGTCTCCTGCACGCCAAGGGGCTGCTGTCTCCTGGCTGAGCATGTTCCTGCTTCCTGCGGGGAACTCCAGTCCCCCAGTCCACTCTTTAGGGCTCTATCTGGCTCCCTCTACACTGCTGACGGCCTGACTAGAGACCCCAAAGACAAGCCATGACTGCTGAGTCCTCCTCATCGTTTTGTCTTAACTTCCCTCTTGACGTGCCCAATCCCTGTCCTACCCAGGGGCCATGGTGGATCTGGCTGGGATACGTCCAATCCAGCTGGAAGGATGGGAAATGGCCAGCCAAAGGGCCACTGGCTGACCCCATGACCACCATGCTGGGCCAGTGCGGAGAGCTCATGTAGCCCATCCGACCTGCCTGCAGAGGGGTGACCAGTGATCACATGGCCAGTCATTCACACAGGAACCGAAAAGGCCCCTTGCTGTGGCGACTTCTCGAAAGCAGACACATGAATCAGCAGCAGGGAAACAGGGAGGCGAGGCCAGCCCCGAGTCACAGTCGAGGCATAAGCCTCCTCCCCCACAACCCAGCGGAGCTGCAGCCTCATGGGTGGGGGTAGTGGTATTTGTGGTAGGGGCTGAAGTCCAGAACACATGTGTGAATGCATGTGTGTGTGTGTGTCTGCCCAGGTGAGATGTCCCTGTCGCTGGCTTGTGTCCTCCTCATCACAGAGGCCCTATGCAAGGGGGAACAATGCAGGAATACCTGGCCCTGGATTCCAGGTCAAGTGGCCGTGTGGGTCCAGGTCCTGAGCACAGCCAGGGATGCTTGGCCAGGGTCACTGTGCTGTGCCTGCAACTTCCCTTCTCCTGGGTCTGGGGCCACAGAGAGGAGAGCTGAGTCATGAAGCTGTAAGAGGACCCGTGCTGTTGGATCAGCAGTCACAAGATGACAGTTCTCCTGAGTTCTGCTGCAGCCCTCGCTGTGCAACCTTGGGCTAGCCACCAGACATCTCTGAAGCTCAGTTTCTCAGCTGATGTTTATATTAATTATCTATCACTTTAAAAAAATAACTCCTTCAAAACTTAGTGCCTTCAACCACGAACACTGATTATCTTACACCGTTTCTGTGGCTCACTCAGCTGGGAAGTTTGGGCTCATGAGCTTACGTGGCATGAGGCCCGGATGTTCACTGGGGATGCAGTCACCTGAAGGCTGGACGGGGGCTGGAGGATCTGCCTTTAAGATGGCTCATTCACAGGGCTGCCAGCAGGAGCCCTTAGTTCCTGGCTATGTGAGTTCTCCACGGGTGGCCTGAGTGTCCTCCTGACATGATGATGGCTGGCTTCTCTCAGAGTGAGCAATCTAAGACAGCAAGACAGAAGCCAGGCTATTTGTAGGACCTAGCCTGTGGAGTCAAGCCCTGTCATTTCTGTACTATGCTATTTGTTAACACGAGTCAACTCTTTTCAAGGATGCAAATATCACAGTGACCCTCTGGGGGCCATCTTGAATGCTACAGAGGTGTGAATAATATCTGCCATGCCCATCTTACAGAATCATCGTGAGGTTTTGTTTGCTTACCCACTGCAAAGAAAACCAGTAACCAGACGATGCATCTGCTAAGAATCAAGGCAGCAGCTGCTGAAAACAGCTGTCAAAGGGGGCTGTTGGGGCTGGACCCCAAGACCATTAGATGAAGCTCCATGAGGAGCACACGGTGGGGGGCAACTGGGAAACTTGATAGCTAAAAGGCCTCCAGCCCTCTTTGTTGTCCCATATGAAGGTACAATGTGTGGACACTTAGGAGAGGAGTGTCTGGCAATGTACTCATTGCATATGGGTGCCCACCAAAGGGAGGTTTTGTTCATCCATTGGTGTTCTCTCTAAGGAAAACAGGTGGGTCACAGTCTCAGGAATTCCAGGACAGAGACTAGGCCAAGATGGAAGTTGAATTGTGCCTTACCCTTTAGTTCTGACATTCAGATGAGCTGGTATGTTCTTCACAGACTACAGTGGGCTGCACACATGGGAAGGTCCATTGTCATTACCTTTGGGCAAGATTCCGCCAGGTCATTCTTCAAAGGATCTCTCCACCCAATTTCTTAAGCAGCCACAAAAAAGAAATTAGATGTCTTCAGTGTTTCGCAATGATTGGAAACAACTTCTTGGAGTTGACCCTAAATCTTTCCTGGTTCACTGATGCCCACTCCTCCATATGGATATTCTGGTTACTTCTGCTGCATAATAAATTGTTTCAAAACACAGGGGTATAGAACAGCAGCCATTTGATTTTGCTCCTGATTTTTTGATTCTGAAAAAGCTCAGCTGGACCCTCTCCCTGTGGGATTTCTCATGTGGTTGCAGTATGATGTCAGCTGAGGCTTCAATCATCTGAAGGTCAGGTTGGGCTGGATGTCCAAGATGGCGCATGCACATGGCTAGCAGCTGAGGCTGGCTGTGGGCTGGAAGATCAGCTGAATGCCTACACCTAGCCTCTCCAGCATGGTAGTCTCAGAGTTGTTGGATTTCTTATATGGTACTGGATTCCTCGCAGCTAGTGTTCTGAGTGAAGTGGCATCCACATAGCCTTTCAGGAAGGCCGTCAGGGTCCCTTCCCCCACAGTTTATTAGTGATACACCACCATGGCCCCCTGGGTATAAGTGAGCCATCAGGCTAGCACAGATTTAAGGGGATGAGAACTAGACTGCAATTCCTGATGGCAGAGTGGCAAGATCCCATTTCAGATGGGTGTGTGGGATGGGACAAGCCACTGTGGCCATTTTTAGAAGGTATAATCTTCCACAAAGGGTGACAGTCGTTTCCCATACTCTAAGGACTGTATTGAGTACTGCACAACTTGTTTCATAGAGTTTAAAGCTGGATAGAGTCTTAAAGCTGGATAGAGTCTTAAAGATTCTCTGGTTTAATCACTTTATTTTAAGATGAGGAAAATTGAGGACACAAGAGCTGAAGTGACTCGCCCCAGACCCCGCAGCTAGTCGGAGGGGACAACAGCACTGGGAATCCCAGTCTCCTATCCACCTGTGCTCCATCCTGCCCTTGGCAAACTCTGGTGGTTGCTGGCATCAATTGCCCTTCCTTCTTCCTAACAGGAGAATGATTTTGCTCAGGTATCTTCCCTTCCCACAAGGCTTATGGCCCCAAGGGGAGCTCACCCTGTGGTGTTGCTCTGTCCACACCCAAGGTCAGCATGGCAGGAGCTATTTGGCCACCAGGCTGCAAATGAAGCCACCATTCCAAGGGAGGCAGAGTCTAGGAAGTCACCAGAAAGTGGAGTTGCTGCTGTTGGATGCGGTCCGCCACTGGCCTGCTCTGCTGAACTTCCCATCTTGTGAGTCAACAATCTCCTTACTGTTAAAGCCACTTTGTTCAGGTTCCGATTACTTGTAGTTGAATGCATCCTAATCAAAATACTTCTATTTCTGGGATTAGTCCTGACCTTAGAAGGGGTATCTAAGGAGGTTTAGCTCAACACCACAGGCTGAAGCTTCAGGTATGGCCAGTGTGTCCTGACCTGAACTTGGTTTCTGGTAACTGGGATTTCCTTTCACTCTCTGTGCCCAGTCTCTACCTCCAGTGGCTCAGTCTCTCCAGAACCCACTCTAATTACTCTGTTATTTTTAGTTGCTGCTCAGGGCTGGAGTCCTCTCCTCTTCCAAAATGTCACACCAGTGGCTACAGCCCATGACCCACTATTGTCCCAGGTGCCCTCCTACCTGTTGCCCATCTTTCTGGATTTGTGAGGATCACTGCTGCTGGGGCCCTCTGCATTGAGTTCTGAGTTCTGTCCCTCTTGGTACATGGCTGGCTGGACTGCCGTGTTGGACACTCACCTGGTTTTTGTCTGCTGTTGTACCGTGTAGACCCCTGGTCCTGCCTGCTGGACTGGACTTCCTCCCTACACCTGCAGCTGGGAAGATGAGGCCTGTCCCTCCCATAATTCCATTTGTATCTTCATGGTGGGGGGAGTCTCTTTATAGATCTTCTGGGTAGACACTCTGGGGAAAATGCTTGGTTTGGGAGGCACAACATTCCATATTTATACCTGCAAATGCTTCACAGTGTACGAGGCACACATTTTATCGTATTTCATCCCCACTGGTTGGGAAGTCAGGTCACATGATGATTTTGAAAGCAAAACAAGAAAATCCATTTATGTCACTTCTCACTGGGATATGTTCTGCTTGAGGTCTCTGCTCATACCCTCACCACCTCTTCATGGCCCCAAATGATCCCCCCGCACTTGGAGGTATTGCCTGCTTGCTAAAAAGAAGTCTTCATTTAGGGCAGAATTTATTCTGAGGCTTGCTTTTATGGTAATCTTGGAGTTGGAATGAGGTTACAGGGTGTAGGTGACTTTCAATTCCTTTAAATAATGACAGCTGTTGGTACTGACCTAAGGAACTGCATGGTGGTACGTGACTAAACCAGCTTAGATCAGTTCTAACACCGGGAAGTAGAGGAAGCACATGCATTAATGAACAGGGAAGAATTTGCTTAAGATTTCAGCAAGGTGAAGGAGGGGCCAGGGAAACTTAACCTCACATGTAGGTGTCCAGCAAGTCCCTTGAAAAAATCTTCCTCTGGGTTATGGTGGCATGTCCTCTCTTCTTCCCTGGCCTTTGGCCCAGAGTACCCAGCCCTACTCTCCTTCTTCCTCTTTCATATTCTAGAAAAACTCCTTCCTTCTGCAGAAAACTTTCTGCTCAAAGTCCAGGCTAGAAGCTCCCTTTCTACCCTTTACATGGTTAACTTCTCAAAGTAACTTTCATGCCAGCTTTGTAGTCTTTGCAATGACCTTGAAAATGCTGATCAGTGAAAATGAAGGGTGATGATTCAAAGTTCTTGATAAAGACTGAACCATCATGAGTTCTAATCTCTCTGCATTTCCTTGTACTGGTTCCGGGGTGTCAACAACGAATAGAAGGCTGGCAGGCTTGGCCTGGTTCCCTGTCTCTGCAGCCTCCTCCTTTCTGCAGCTGACATCACCCCCAAGTCCCCTTCTGCCAGGTTTCTGAGGAGGCTGCAGCCCAGACCACGAGGCTCACATCTGTGGAGCCCTTTGTGTGCTCTGGTTATAACCATACTCCAGTTCTGGCTGCCTGGTCTTGGCCTCATTTCTTAGATCTCTCTCCCCCATAGAAGCTTGCTCTTCCCCCAGTCCTATCATGAATAGGCTCTGCCTTGTCCCCAACACCCTTCCCCATGTCTTTGGGGGTTGGATTCCTGCCCCAGACTCCAGACCAGCTGAGATGATGAGACTTGAAGGATGCCAGATCTTTCTTTCTTTCTTTTTTTTTTTTTTAAAGATTTTATTTATTTATTTGACAGAGAGAGATTACAAGTAGGCAGAGAGAGAGGAGGAAGCAGGCTCCCTGCTGAGCAGAGAGCCTGTTGTGGGCCTCCATCCCAGGACCCTGAGATCATAACCTGAGCCGAAGGCAAGGATGCCAGATCTTTCTGATGAAAACTGATGGGCCTCTGTGCTTGCAAGGGCACCTCTCACTTCCCAGTTTGGTCACGTACAACCATGAGGTTCCTCTGGGTAATATTGACAGCTGCCATTAATTATAGGAGTCAAGGGCAAGCCCTTCTCACACTGCAGGTTACCATAAATGCATGCCTCAGACTGAATTCTTCCCTCCAAACAGACATCGATTAGCAAGTAGGCACAAATCAATCACACCACCTCCTGTGGGCTTGATGAAATCCAAACTCCCTGTTCTTTAGGGCACTCCAACAAGACCAAGCACATGAAAGAAAGTATCATCTGAGGCAAATGTGCTAATTCTCTACTAGTGGGATTGCCCAGCCACCTGGCGAGACGCAGGTTGGCCCACATCCTCCAGAAATAGCAGCTAGACATGTAGGCCCTGGGCAACCTTCCTAAGTGGGAAGGAGGAAAGTCTCACTAGATTCTCAGACCCTGTCCACATGTTTGTGGAGTTTCTCCATGCTTCACCAATGAGAACCCGTCCCTCCACACATTATGCAAACTAACAACACCCCTGGTATTGATCAGAAACACAGCTGAAGCACTGTGGGAGTCCTCTGGGCTTCTGATTAAACTCAAATCATCACCCCTGGAGTTGCTCTGGTTGGGACAACTGGCCTCCTCTAGGATGTAGATTAAATGGGACAGTCTCACATTCAGATCACACTTTTGGTGCCAAAACATTTAAAAGTAAATTGCAGATACCAGGGGCTCTATATTATAATAATAAATAAGCAGCCTTTCTGGCTTCATGAGATGCCATGCTCTGGCCTTCTGCCCCTTGCAAAGTAAGTGGCCTGAGTTATTTCTAAGCCTCCTCCCCTACCCCCACCCCCCAGGAGTCTCACATGGACTCACCAACAGTGACACTAGCTAGGGCTCTGCATGGCCCACTTCATGTCTTTCCACTTCCAGCCTCCTTGGCAATCTGCACGCACCGCCGGAAGCACCTGTAATCACAAACACCCTTTCAAAGGAAAACTGCCTCTTGCCCACTCCAACCCTTCCTGTGGCCAGTGACCACGTGAACAAGTGACCTGTCTCGGCCAATCATGGGGGGCTCGTCCTTTTGGCCAAAGTGATTGGCCAGGAAAGGGCACGTGGTCTGTGAAGCTAATCAGTAGAGCTCCCGGTTGTCTCAGCCCAGTGGTGGAGAAGACGGCTGCCTGGCCGGGTTTCGGATTGGAGCAGCTGGCTCGGGGGACATCGGCCTTGTGGGGTCAGCTACCTTGTGAGAATGAATCCAGTAGGCAGAGAGAGAATCAGAGACATAGGTTGTGACAGACTGAATGTGTCCCCACCACCGAATTCACATGTTGAAGTCCTGATCCCCAAGGTGACTGACATGTTAGGAGGCAGGACCTTTGGAAGGTGAGTAGGTTTGGATGAGCTCAAGAGGGGTGGGGGGGCCCAAGATGGGATTAGTGCCCTTACAGGAAGAGGAAGAGGAGAGCCCTGCGCTCACTGTCTCTGCACCTGCGTGTGTGCATGCGTGCAAAGAGGAGCTCCTGCGAGGGCAGGTGAGGAGGTGGCTGTCTACAAGCCGGGAGGCAGGCCCTCACCCAGAGTGTGCCAGTGCTCTGAGCTTGGACTTCCCAGCCTCCAGGGCTGTGACAGACAGATGCCTGCTGTTCGGAGCACCTAGCCTGCGGCACTTTGTCATAACACCCAAAACAGACAGAGATGTACATGGAGAGAGGAATTCCTCCCATCAGCTGAATCTCTAAAGCCAGTCCTCCGTGGGTCCAGCTGTACTCTGTGTGGTTTGGCCATGCAGCCCGCAGATTCCCTTTTTTGCTCATACTGGTTTGAGCTAAGTTTCTGATTAATTTGTTCACCATCACCAGTTGCTTTACAGGACAAAACTTTCACTCCTTGGGGGAGCCCTGTGCTGCCGGGCCTCTGGCACTTGCTACTCTGAACCAGTACCATCCTGTCCTGATAATGCCCAAAATGTCCACATCTGAACCTGAGGACCATCTAGGCCAAAACAGAGACCCCAGTATTGCAGTTCAGTTGGCTTGTGGCCAGCGCATCTGGTAGACACTCACTCTTGGGGTTCACAGGGTGTGCACACCTCTGGGCTTGCCCACAACTAATTCATGTACATCATAGATCCATGAAGTCCTGATCAGCGATGTTGGTTTCTTATTTTCAAAAAAAGTTGTATTGCCACACAAGGTATTACCTTGTCATCCTCTTCAGAAACCAATGGGATGTCTTCTCTCCAGGACCTGAGATTAATTCTATTCCCTCAGTGCTAGCCTACTCTCCTTTCCTATGCATCCCCAGACCCCAATATGTACACCATGGCTAACTTGCCTGCGGTCTCCAAGAGAGGCCTCATACTGTGGAAGCTCAGTGAGGCCCGTGTGTCTGGTGCTCTCTGCCCATGTGAACACCCCAGCCTCACATTTCTGCTACTGAAGCAGTACATGGCTGACTTGCCCTGAGCTGTGGGCTCAGCAAGCAGGACCCTCTTGATCTATATCTGTACTTTCCACACAGAGGAAGCCAGATAGCATCATGTGTCAATGGTTTGTTTCTATCTTGTTGATCAAGAGGTTGAAAGCAACAGATTCTACTGCATCTTTTCTCCTTTGATTGATTAGGGCCAGGGGTCCCAGGACAGCTGATGAAGAACCTAGGGCTTAGTTTTCCCATCTGTAGAATGGAACCACTATGACAACATTGCTCGGACCTCACCTCCAACAGGACTGAATATCCTAGACATGCAATAGAAACTTCAGAGTGCATCAGGGCCCTTGAGAGAAGGGGGTTTCCTGAGAGGACAGCAGTATCTGGTGTCACAGGCAGTTTGGGGCCCATCCATGCTCTTGACTTCTCTCATGACCTCATGGCTGCTTGTGAACTCCCTTTCCTCTTATTCCCAGGAAGACACTTGTCTCTGGTTTCTCCAGCCCCGCATCCCAGAGGTGGATGGTCTGACTGGCAGACACTGGAGATGTCCCCTACTGTTCATTCTTTCTCATATGATGTAGTTTGGGCTTTTAACCAGACACATAGCTGCCTAAGTAAGGACTAACATTTCCCAGCCTTCCCTGCACCTGCGTGTGGCCATGTGACCACATTTTGGCCAGCGGTTCATACGAGTGAAAGTTATCTGTGTGACTTTCAGGCTGTGCTTTCAAAGGGAAGAGGCATGTCCTCTGGGTCATTTTTCCTTTCCCACCTGTTTCCACTGTGGAAAGCCATCTTGGACAGTGCAGCGTTAGTCACATGTTGCAAGATGTCATGGGTCGTTTTCACTAGGTGAATAGGAAAGGGCTTGTTTGCACATCTCTGGAGTGCCCAGATGGCAAGCAGGATGAAACACCATCAGGCCGGACATCCACAAATGCAGACCTAATGGCGCCAGTGGCTGGGAACACCAGCAACGGGAATTGGTGGCATCATTAATCAGACTCAGTGGACACCACATGTCTGCCTCTCCGTTCTATAGCTCCATGTCCTCACTCCTGGTGAGAGACTCTGATTGGCTTAGCTAATGCTGTCTCCTTGGTTTGGTCAGTTCCCTTTGCATCAGGTCGTGTCATGAGCCACTAGCAGTTTATGGTAGGGTGTCCACTCCTGGTTCCCCCAGTGGGCACCCCTGTCCAGATGTCATCCCAGAACTGTTTTCTCTAGGTGGGTCGGTGGGCGGGGCTATAGGCCATGTAGTTTCAGTTAAAGGGGACGTTAGGCATGAAGAAAAGTACCTAAAGCATCAAGGAATTGGCAGCAGCCACATCTGGTGATTTGGGCAGGTTTTAGCAGTGAGAGAGTTCTATTCAAAGCAAGAGAAGGGACCCAGGTGTGGGTGAGGCCAGGTGTCCATGACATGAGCCAAGAGTGAATCCCCTGGCTTCAGCTGGAGCATGCATTGTAGTGCCCTATCTCTGAGCAGGGAGAGAGGATGGAAGATTCTAGCTAGAACAATGCAGAGAGGGATTCTGTTCCAGGGAACCTAAAGTGGCTGGCTTTCAGGCCCAGGGGAAAAGGCCTACCTCTTGGGGTACAAGATAGGTCTAAGTCTCAGAAGCAAGACTAAAGAAGAGCCCAATCCACTCTGCTGGATTCATCCTCCCTCTTGTCCTGCTGCCAGTACTTTTTCATTTATTCTCACTGTGGCTCCTAATCATGGATCACGGGCCACCCAGACAAGGCAGAGTGGAGTCCAGGTTCCTCCTCCTCAGAGTAACTGCTGGAACAGAGAGGCTACTAAGGTCACTTGCTTCTCTGTACCTTAAGGTTTCAAAATGATGATGAGCAGGGTGGAGAGATGGAACAGACATTCTAATTGCCCAACAGCCCTACCCATTCTCTTCTTCTTTCTTAGGAAGAAAAACCCAATTTTAGACTCTCTGCAGCTCAGGGTGGCCAAAGGATGAAGTAGAAGAAATGGCCTGCTAGAAAAATCTTTTAGTGAAGCTGGCTTGGCTGGTAGAACTGCTGTTTTTCCCTCACCCATGTCCTCCTTCTGCGGGCTTGGAGCATGGATGGGTGGGCTCCATCTCCAGGAGCCATCTGGGGTCATGAGGTGATCTGATGGATGGGAGCCCCATGCTGAGATGGAGGAACAGAGAGGCCAGAGTCTCTGAAGCTGCTATGGGTCCCACATCGACTGGGGGTCAGCCTCCAGGTTTTCCATACCAAATGAGGCATAAACTTCTATCTTGTGGAAGCAGTGTGCTTTGTGGACCAGCAGCTTGGGCATCCCCTCAGGAGCTTGTTAGAAATGCTGAAACTCAGGGCCTTCCCCAGACCTTTTGAATCAGAACCTGCATTTTAACAGAGTCCACAGGTGATTCTTGTATGTGCACATGATGGTTTGAGAAGCACTGGTTTAGAGCCACTATTACTAGATTTATCTTGTTGTTCGTAGCTGAATCTCATTCTTGTGGATAGAGAAGATGATTCCCATGCAGGGTGACCAAGAAAATGGGGCCAAAGAATGAATCTGCTGGGAAGCTCACCACTGGACTCTCCCACTTGTCCCTTCCCTGCTTCCAGGAAAAGCACGTATGACTTTCCAGAAAACCTGCATTTCCCCAAGTCTTACCATGAGGGGCTCGGGGAGCCCTGACCAGGATTGTCCTGGGGCCCAAGGTCTTGAAAAGCAAGGGTGCTGTCACTGCTATTACCTCCACCCCAACCTCCTGTCTCCAGACCAAAGGTGTCAGAGGACAGATGACGGTGTTAGCTCAGAGGAGGTAGTGAGGGGGCCCACAGTCATTCTGAAACCTTAAGCCATCACAAAATAGATCATCCTTCCCAGAAGCCTTGGTCTTCTGTTTTTAAACACAAGTGTTTCTAGGCTTTGTTTCTGGGGCTGCTGTCACACTCAGCCCCTCTCTGACTCAGACTTGATTGCTTGGGAGGGTCACACCCTCTGGTGCAGAACTCCCAGCTCATCCATATCTGCCCAGGTGGGCGGGGGAGGGGTGGAAAGGAAGCCCCTGAGGATGACATTCTGGAAACTGGTTCTTGACATGCTACCAACTGGGTGCAGCTATTCAAATGGATCACTCAGGGCATCCAATTCTAGTGAGGCTACTGAAAGTAATGGCTAAGAACATGAGTCTAGGATTCCAGGAGATCTGGTTTCAAGCCCTGCTTCTTCCCTTGACTCCCTTCTGACCTTGGACAAGTCTAATTTCTCTAAACCTTTTCTCCGAGCATGGGGTAGACTTTCAGTAAATCCCAGTCCTGCTGAAGTTGGCCTGGGTTTCCTCATCTGTATACGGAGTAATAGCAATGATAAAATAACAACAACATCTTCTTTAGAGGGTTGCCATGGGCTCAGGTACTTGACCCTGTGCATGGTTAAATCCTCCGTTTTAGGTGCAGGCGTGCTAGCTTCCCAGGTCTGGTACACTTGCACCTCTCAAACAGTAATGCCCAAATGCCATCACCTGGGAATTTTGGTAAAAGGCAGTTTCTAATTTGGCGGTCTGGAGTGGACAGTCTGAAAGCTTCCCCATGCTGCTGGTAACCCCACCGTGGACGCAAGATTGTAGACTCTCTGCTAGTGACTTGTGGGTATTCTTTAGTCTCAGCTCCTCAGTTATTCAAACCTTGGCCCTATAGTTTCAGGCAGTATAGTTACAGAAAGCAAAGGACTGCTACTTGTTGCCTGGGCCCACCACAAGCTTTCTGTTTCTTTTTTTTTTTTTTTTTTAAGATTTTATTTATTCATTTGACACAGAGAGAGAGATTACAAGTAGGCAGAGAGGCAGGCAGAGAGAGAGGAGAGAGGAGGAAGCAGGCTCCCTGCTGAGCAGAGAGCCCGATGAGGGCCTCGATCCCAGGACCCTGGGATCATGACCTGAGCCGAAGGCAGCGGCTTTAACCCACTGAGCCACCCAGGCGCCCAAGCTTTCTGTTTCTGTTTTGTTGTTAATAACCTACTAAAGGTAGAACTTCATTTTGGATAAAATGCTTATCTCCAGGCCAAGACAGGGAGTGACGACAGCAGGATTTGGCTCCCTCTGGGTTTCTTGTGGTGCACGATTTCCTCATGTTTAGAGGCTGCCTCTCAGTTTGATGTGGCAGTTTTGCTGTGGTTTTGTCTTTCAACACACTTCCTGCTTTTCTTGCAAAACAAAGACTGCCTACCCCTCTGTTGGTGGCCAAAGCCCAAATGATTACAGGTTTCCTCAAGGGCTTGAGCAGGGCCTAGGGGCACATCCTTGGTCCTCGATGGACCTTTTTCCTTGGCCTTTTTCCACTTGAACAGTGGAGTTAAGATTAGCATGGATTTTAATATCTACTGGAGCAAACAACTGCAATTCTGTTAGAGGAACATGAAGTTAGCAGCACCTCAAAGCTTCAGATTTCAAGTGGAACTCTTGCTCACCCCCGCCCCCAATGATGACAGAAAGTAGAAGCCAGCCATTTTTGTAGTTGAGATTGCCTGGGTCATGTGATTTCAATGGCAGTGCTCATAGTTGCTAGATTCAGAGATTCATAAGCTACTGGAGCTGAACAGGACCTGAGAACTACTAAAGCCAACTCCTCTATGTTTCAGCGGTGGAAACTGAAGTCCAGAGAGATCAAGAGACTTGCCCAAGGTCACACAGCTAGCCCGGCCTTCGTGGTCTTTTAGAATCACCCCACAAATACTTCAGGTGAAGTGCTTTTTTGGTCACCCCCCATTTCCCACAACTTCTAACCACCATGTGATAAGAATAATGCATTCACCATTTCCCTCTTTTCTTTATGAGTTTTTCCATTATGGAAATAACACAAACCATATTACAGTCTATTGGAAAACAGGGAAATAAATCATCCACACAATCTCTTTTTGACCCAATGCCTATTACTTTCAAATCCTTTGGTATTTTTCTTATTTTGCTTTTTAATTATTAAAATGCAGGTGCTTGGAAATAAAAATTCCAGTAGTATAGAATGCCATAAAGAGTAAGTCTTCCCCAATCCTTTGCTGGTTTTCCTTCTGATTGGTACCTTCTTTTGACTGTTTCTATTTTTTTGGGTACTCACCTTGACTGATAATGCTAAATAACGTACTCCATCCATGGCTTCATATGGCAGTTTTAAGCACTATCTACAGACTTTAGCTCTGACAAGTGAGTAACTTATTCACTTATGAGCCCTCTTCTTCCACCTCCAAATCATTGATAGGTGTGTATTTTTTTTCTTCTGATGGTTAACCTTATGATTCTATATATCATTCAGTCTCTGTTTACTGACCTGCTAATTGCAGGTCGTACTCTGTTCCTCATGACGTAAGACAGGTAACGAATACTCTTCATTTCTCTCCACTTCTTCTCTCTCTTCTGCTGTCCACCCTCTCTCATTTATACCACTTCTTTTACCTTGTCAAGTTTATAGAACAGGCATTCTCTTTAGTAAATTTGTCCTCCATGCTTTGTCAGTAACTTAATTCTGATCATGGAAAGCCAGTGAACAAGCAGTATTTTAAGTACAAAGATAGTGTGAGTACTATTCTCTAAGAAATAGATGTTATGTTAAGATCTGTGGAAGGGGTTGTTCCAATGTCAAGGTTAAGTGGGTCTTCTTTTCTTAGACTCCATCAATTACACAAAATCATGACTTGGGAGGGGGTTGGTTTTATATTTGGGCCATAATGTAGGTATGTATATTATATTCTAATATATAAATATATATATGACAATATATATATGGCAATAGAAGCATGTGCCTTCTTCATATCACAAATACCTTCCACCTCTTTGATTATATCATTTATTGAGTACTCTAAAATATACAGACTTTTGGCTAAATGAACTGCACATCTGTACTAAAGTTAGAGTTTCTTTTAATTGTATTTCTAGGCTTGTTTAAACTTTTTTTTTAAAGTTCTCTTGTCTTCCTCCTTCTTAAGTAACACATCATCAAGTAATTTTATTTATTTACACAAAGAATATATAGGAGTTAATTCTCTGAGTTCTTGCATGTCTAACAAGCCTTTATTTCTCCTCTGCACTGGATGGACAGTCTGGCAAGATGTCAAATTGTAGGTAGAAAATGATTTCTTTGAACTTTGAAGGTAATTGCTGCATTGGCTTCCAGCATCAGGTGCTGCTGCTGAGAATAACGCCAGTCTTGTTCTTATTCTTTTGTTGGCTATCTGTTTCTTGTCTCTCTCAGAATGTATTTAGGATTATCTTTATTATCTGTGCTCTGAAATTCCATGAGGTGGTTTCTGTGAATCATTCTCTGTTCCCTGTGCTGGGTCCCTGGAGTCTGTCCATCTAAAACATTTGCCTTTCTTCCACACTTGGGGATTTTCTTCAATTATTTCTTCGATAATTTCCTGCTCTCCATTTTCACTTTTCTCCTTCTCTGAAGCCCCTGTCCTACCTCCCTTGGCCCACCTCCACTGACCCTTTCTGTCTCTTTATCTCCAATTATCCACCTTTTGTCATTTTACTATCTATTCTGCAATATCTTCTTGATGTTTTGATGTCATTTTTCTATTTGAGTTTTTTTAATGGCAGGTGTATTATCATAATGAAGCTAATAATTATTTTATAAAATTAAAATTTATTCAAAATAATTAAAACACATTATCTTATATAAATTATTTAATAAAATACAAAATTTAGCCTAACAATTTAAAAGTACATTTCTAAAGGGACTTAAAATAGGCTCTTAGTTTCCAAGGGGGGCTCCTTTTAAATAGACTGTTTTAGTGTTGTGGATGTATCATCTTGACTCTCCATAAGGATAGTTAGAATTTGGGGTTTTTACTTAATTCTTCTTCCATTATTTAGCTCTACCTCCTTGAGGTTCATTTATTCTGTTTACTTATCTTGGCCCTTGTCTTTTATTTTCCTGTGTGAATGGTGATTTGGGGCAGCCCTTACCTACTTACATATGCCAGGCTGGGTGTTGTAATTGGGGTAATTGGGGAGTGTTTCCTCTTCTGTGAGTAAGAGCTGGTTGTAAGCTCTCCAACTGTGGAGGAGGCATTGACCAACAGACTTCAGTGTAAGATGGGGAGTGGACAGAGGCATGTAGCCTCCACCCTAATCCTACTCCCTATCCACCCCCACCACTGCAAAACCCGCCCCNCCTTTCAGGCCAGCTTTTGTTTATTTTTTAAAAATTGTTTTTCCAGCCTCATCTTGGCATAATCACCGCATGATTGTCAGAATTTGTAGGTTTCGCTTTGTGAATCTGTAATAGCGATATTATATTAGTTGATACTGATTAATTCGTCCTTGCACCTTGTGGTGGTTTTGAAACATGCTTGTAGTTCTTTGACTCTCCTCATAGGAAGGGGTAGAGTCTGTGTCCTCTCTTCCTGAACCTGGGCAAGATTTTATGATTGTTTCAATGAACAGAATGTGACGGGAATGGTGCTATGTGACTTCCAAAGTCAGATCAGAAAAGGTCATGCAGCTTCTGCCAGTCTCTCTTTAGGACACTGACTCCAAGGCTCCACATGCCACATAAGAGGTGTGTCTATGCTGAAACCTCTTTGGGGAGAGACCACGTAGAAAGCTAGATAGGTATGTAGGTAGGTAGAAAGATCCAGAAATGGATGGATAGATCCATGGGTGGTGGGATGAATAGACTGAACCCCTTCCTGGGTTATTTCAGTCTTCCTAGGCTCTAGACATGTGAGTGAAGAACCCTTCAGGATGACCCTGGCCCAGCCTCTGTCTTTCTGCAACTGCATGACAGACAGAGCAAGAACCACCTTATTTATTAGCCCAGTCCACTCCAGATCACTTTTGCTTTAAGCCACCATTTGGGGTGGTTTGTTACATATTAGCACATGTTAGCAATAGCTAATCAGAACATGCCTTATTAATGCATTTAATAATCATTCATATTTATAGAAAAAATCAAAGTAGTGTCCTGTAATCTGAGACTCCCTTCTCTATGCTTCTGGTTTGAGCTCCCTGTCCATACTCCAAACAAAATTACTCCTTTGGTAACAGTAACTCCACAAGTAGGAATTGTTTCTGGTCCAGAAACATAAATGGTTCTCATCAATGGCAGTTGTTATTTTCATTATTAGTGAAACCCTCCTAAACAAAGTAAGACCTTCAAATTCTTCCGCTTCACACCCTCTTCCACCCCATACCTGCTCTCTTACTCTCCTGCTTGAGAAAGACTCATGAAGTTTTAGAACCTGAAAGGAAGCTAAGGGAACATCAGCACCAACCTACTTATTTTACAGATGAGGACATGGACATATGACCCCCTCACCGCCACTGTTGCACACTTGATAAATAGGTGACATGGAACTAAAATCAAGGTCTGCAGGCAACCAGATCAATGCCACTCCAGTTCATCACCTCCTGCCCTGGATGGGGTCATCTTTCAGACCCACAGCAAGGGCCTGACTCTTTAGGCTGACCTACCCACCAGGTCCTGTCACAATCAAGAGAAAGCTGCTTAGTGTCCTGCTCATGCACCTATTTATTTATAGGTCAAATCAATATCCCATTTGGGCTAGTACACTTGTGTACACAGCTATGACACACAAAAAGAACCAAACGAAATAAAGCCAACATGAAAAGGGATTCTTTTCATTGAAAGAGGGAAGTGAGAGCAGTCTGGACTTTCCAATATTAATTATAGGATGTGGCAGGTAAGGTGTGGGAATTGAAACAGATCTGAAATTCTCCCTTGCCTTCAAATCAATAAACACCAAAGGTTTTTATTTTGTTTTATTATTTATTTATTTAAATTTTTCAGTGTTCCATGATTGTTTATGCACCACACCAGTGCTCCATGCAATACATGCCCTCCTTAATAGCCACCACCAGCCTCACCCATCCCTCCACCCCTCTCCCTTTCAAAACCCTCAGTTTGTTTCTCATAGTCCACAGTCTCTCATGTTTCATCTCCCCCACTGATTTACTCCACTTCACTTTTCCTTTCCTTCTCCTAATGTCCCCCATGTTATTCCTTATGCTCCACAAGTAAGTGGAAACCATATGATAATTGACTTTCTCTGCTTGACTTATTTCGCTCAGCTTTGTTCTACTGTCCCTAATAGACTGTGGTCCATAATCAACAAAATGATGCTCTAGAAGGAAACAGGAAAATGTACATGGTAAATTAAGAGGACAAAAGTAGCTGATAAAGATGTACATTCAGTTTGATCCTTACTTTTATTCTTTAAAGTATATATAAAATGCACAGGACAAAGAAAATGTCTGTCAAGATGGGGGGATTATGTACAATTTAAATTTTCTTCTTTGTGCTTTTCCAGATGTTCCTGTAATGACCATTTCTTGCTTTTGAAATCAGAAGAATTTTAAAGTATCACCATCCTTCAGTTATTTAGCTGATATGAGGGTGCCATAGATGAGGGCAAATGTGGGCTCTGGGCCCGGGGTAGGGGGAGGTGGAGAGTTGCGGGAAGCAGGAGGACTTCAAGGAAGTGGGAGTGTTTGAACTGGGTTTTGAAGTGGTGTGAAGTTAACACAGAGGAAAACCAAGGACAGAATGATGGTTTTCTGCTGCTTCGGACCACATCTTCTTGTTTCTGGAGTCTTACGGCCATATTGTCTCCCTGGGCTCTTTGAGTATCTGTGCGGCGAAGTCTGCTTGGTTTCTTTTGGGGAAAGGGGCTCCCAGGATGCAAGAGCATGATTTCCATAATTACCTGGGGTGGAGAGTAGAGGCTCCCCTAGTCCTCGAGAGAGAATGTTTCCCCCTGCTGAGGTCATGGTGGTCTCTGTGACACCTATGATTCAAGGTGGTAGGTTGGGGTGTGTCTGTGGCTTGTAGAAGCCACTTTAGAAATGTCTGCAATTTCCTATTGCTGGAAATGACTGCACTCCATCAGAGGTGGGATGGCTTAAATGTCAAAAAGCACACCCCGCCACGGGGACTCTGAGCCCACGGAAAGAGACCCTCTAGGGGCCCCTGGAGTGGTCCTTCTGAGGCTGGCTCCATGATGAGAGTCGGTTTCACACCTGGCCAGGCACTTCCAGGTCACAGAGTTCCCACCAGAGCATCTCAGCAACTCTGGACCCCATGGAGGACTGTAGACACTGTTCACAGAGATGACACCGAACTGCATCTGGCAAGCTCCTTGGAAAAAAACCTCACCGCTAACCAAACCAGAGGCATCCGTCTCTCTAGTAGGAAAGCAGTTCCCACCTCCCAAGTCACGAAGAAATTCCCCTGTGTCAGTTGTTGGTCATCACATGCTTCCCAAGTCATTTGGTTCTGGAAATGTCGAGGTAGCCGCCTATGGAATTGCCCAGAACTTGGGGAAGGAGGCTCGTGCCTCACCCATGTCTCAATACCTTGCCGCTGGCCGTGTAAAGGTAAATTTAAAACTGACCTGTCCTAGTGGCCAAAAGGGAAAGAGACCCTTCCCTTCCCTTTCACAGAGCATTCCCGGGGTGGGGATGAGGGAAGGGGGGACCTAGTCTTTGTGAATTCTTCCCCTGTCCTTTTGACACGTAGGTAAATTTCTCGCCAGCTTTAAAACCCTGGCATATTCTTTTAGGGTGGCTTAATGTTTCTTACATCTCTTTGAAATGCAAACCTCAGTGTCTGTGGTCAGACACGGCCAGTCACCATGAAGCAAGCGGTAACCACCGGTTTGTCATAGAGGCAAAGGCGATCGGCTCGCGCACCCAGCTCCCCCCGTTTGCAGGTGAACCCGGGTGAACCATGGGAGAGTCACAAGAAGCTGTCGGGCCCTCCCATGGGAAGACCAGTTACCCTGAGTCTTGGGCTCACGTTCATAATGCATTGTGGCTGCTTAATGGCATGAAAATGGCATGCTCTCTTTCTGGCTTTGTAGTCTTGTCAGAGCATTAGGTGGACCCGCACTGTAATCTGCTTCAATGCTTATTCAATCATAAAACGGTTTCCCTTCTCTTCTCGCTCTTGTGGAGAAGGCTCTCCGGGTGGGCAGGGTTTTCACAGCCCCCGACACCGATGGGTAACCAGTGAGTGCGAAGGCCGTCTGTGACCCAGTATGAACAGTGACTGTTTGGGGCCAGGCCCCCAGCCCGTGAATCCCTCTCCCCACCCCCTTGCTCTGCCCGCGGCCCCGGGGCCAACCCTGGGCCCCTACTTCCTAGCCCTGCGCGGGCAGGACCGTGTGCCTGGGAGCAGCTCTCTGTGTCTGGGTCAGTGACTGCACCCTCCTTTGTTTCTCCTGCCTTCCCCACCGTGCTTCAAGGCCTCTCTGGCCTGGGCCAGCTGTCCTAGAGCCACGAGGTTGCCAAACCCTGCAAACCGGGCCCTGACGTATGCAAATGAGGCGGCACTGGCACTCCACCCCCCCCTTCCCGCCCAGGAGAGGGGGGCCCCCCGCAGGTAGCAAGGGGGTGTGATGGGTGTCGCACCCTACTTTGCGGAAAGGGGCTGTGCACAGCTGGGTAAAGAGACCACATGGTCTCTCGGCTGTCACCTGTGTTGGCCCTTCAGAGTCAGAGGTGAGTCACTACCCAGTGTGTTCTTTACGTAGAGGTCTCTGAGCCTAAACTGGGCTCTTTCTAGGATTCTGGCTGCTGCGGTGCGTCAATACCAAGGGAGGGGAGATGAAACAGAGGCATCTGGAAAATTCGGTGCCCCCCCTACCCCCCATCTCTCATTCTCTCTCTCTCTTTTTTTTTCCCCCTTTCTCTTTTCTCTCTGTGGGGATAAGCCAGACGAGAACCAAAGCTGCTTTTCTCAGCCAGAAGTTTCCCTTCTAGTCATTTGGACACACACAATAGCTTTTGGCTACCCTCAGAGGTGCATTCATGTGAATGTCCTTGAGAAATCTCCTTCTCCTCTCCTTACACTGTTAAGGGGCATAAACCAGTAGGATGACTCATTACACAGTCTGATCCCCCTGTCTGGTGTTTGGGGGCACATCCAGAGTCATATCAGTGGGTGAGGTTGGAGTCTTGAGTACTAGTTGAGGAAAAAACATCATGGCTCCCTCTGTCTGTTCCCCGACTCAGTTCCCTGCTCTTCCCTCTCTCCTGGAGACAGAAAAGAGCCATTGCCTCTATTTTTCTGCTTCTCTAAAAAGAGAACTTCCTCCGGAGATTCTGGTGAATGGTTGAGAATCTATCTGAAAGGAGAAGAATTAAGAAAACACAATTTCGGGGGCATCTGGGTGGCTCAGTCGGTTAATCGGCTGCCTTTGGCTCAGGTCGTGATCCCAGGGTCCTGGGATCAAGTTCTGCATCAGGCTCCCTGTTCCACGGGAAGCCTGCTTCTCCCTCTCCCTCTGCCTGCTGCTCTGCCTACTTGTGCTTTCTCTCTGTCAAATAAATAAATAAAACCTTAAAAAAAAAAAAAGAAAACACAATTTCAAATAGGCACACGTTCTTATGTACAATAGATAGACCCTGGAATAACAATTTTCTGGGGAAGGAATTTTTTCAAATGCAGGAAGTGGGAAGTGGGCTTTACTATTTAACTTAGTCTTGTGATACACCTATTTGCAGGGAAAGCATCCAGGTATAATGAAGTTATTGATCCAATAATTTCCCCGATTTCATGTTCGGATATTTACATAGATGTTTTCTTCAGTGCTTTTTTTCTTTTTAAAGAATAATATGGTCTGGTATGGCACCCTGAAATCTTGATTTTAACTTTGTTTTAAGATTATAAAAGTAGGATACATTCAAAGTATCCTCTTTCATAACAGGAGTTGTAAATTTGATTGTATCTGACTGTATCCATCTTACCCTTTATGGTCTGTGTACTTTTTTACTTCTCCTGGTAGATTGCCGAAATGGCTGTAATATGTTTGCTGTAGGTATTCATGTCTCTGCATTGTGTCTTTACAGCTCCTCCTGTTGGGAGTAAGATCTTTCTCCATCCTTGAGTCTCCATACTTCCTTTGGCCAAAGGAAGGAGGCAGAAGCAATGCTGAGGCTGTTCTGAGCACCGAGGACCTTGGTGCTGCTCCCTGTTGGAGCTCCACCAGCTGCCATGTAAATGAACCCAAGCTAGCCTGCTGGATGATGAGATCTATCATCACCCCAGTGGGCCCTATCACCCCAGTGGCCCCAGCCAACAGCCGGTTCCCAGCCAACCTGGCAGCTGGCCATGGTTGCCTGCATGAGCCCAGCAAAGACCGTTAGACCTGCCCAGCTAAGCCCTGCCAAAATTGCTGACCTGCAGAATGACCAACAGTTAAAAATGGCTGTTATACCCCTATGTTTTGGGCAGGTTCATTAGGCAGCAATATTTAAACAAGACATGTTTTGTTGAAGAGAGTTCACCCTATCTCAAGGTCCTAAAGTGTCTTCTATATTCTCAGGGTTTCTCCATTTTGCTTTTCATGTTTATATACTATAATGGATCTGGAATTAATTATTTATTGTGTGAGGTAGGGACCTAATGCATTTCTGCTAACTTGATTGTTTTCTGTAATTTTAAATATTTGAAATATTTAAAATTTAAATTTGAAATATTTAACATTAAAAATTTAAAAAATTTAATAATAAACATTAGTCGTTTTTTAAAAAGATGTGGCTGCTATAGATTTACAACAAAAATAAAAACAACATTTCACCAATAATAACACCACTTGGCAATAACCACTTACAACCTCGTGGAGGGGGAGGGGCAAAATTGGAATCAAACTGTTTTCTCACTGAACGTCTCATTGTATTTCTCTATAGCTAAATTATCCAAGCTAATTTTTAAAGATTATATACAGTTTGTCCTGTGGGATCACCATATTTACTTAACCAGACACTTACACTGATTCTTCTTCTTCTTTTTTTAAGATTTTATTTATTTATTTGAGAGAGAGAGGGAGTGTGCACATGTGAGTGGGGGGAGAAGCAGAGGCAGAAGGAGAGAGAATCTCAAGCAGACTCCTCACTGAGCACAGAGCCCAAGGTGGGGCTCTATCTCACAACCCCAAGATAATGACCAGAGCCGAAACCAAGAGCTGGATGCTTAACCGACTGAGCCACCCAGATGCCCACAGCACTGAATATTCTTGTACAAATATTTCTGATTAGTTCTCTAGGATCATATCCAGAAATGAAGTTTTGGGATCAAAAATTATGAACAATGTTAAGATCTAAAATGCAGTTTGAGAAAGATGCTCTCTAGAGAGAGCATGCCAGGTCCCACCTGCCTCCGCCAGCTGTGCATGAATAGATCCACTCAGCTCCATGCTTCATCCTCATACTTTTGCTGAAATAAAGGAATAATCTAATCTCAGATGATTCATCTAGTCAGAACAGGATCACATGCTAATGAGAACACAGAATTTGGAAGAAGCACATAAGCAAGAGGAAAATCTTGTAGTAATTTATTAACATAGTAGCTTCAGTTCCTCCCCTTAAATTTATTTGACAAACAATCAAACAAAAAATTGCACCAGTACATAGAGGGGCAACACCCTGTTACATGTAGTCTGAACCAAGAGCCAGGCAGATATTTAGGACCCAGGAAGGTTTCAGACTGAGCTATTGCTCAGAGCAAAAGAGGAACGCACTGGCGCTCTGCCTGTCTGCTCAGAAGAGGCCAGAGGGGTCAAATGGTCAGTCATTCAAACATATCAGTGTCTGTTATTAGCCATCACAGCACCAGAGGCTGGGAACACAAACACGACCAGCCTAGAGAGAAACTTCCCAGTCACCTAGATGAGAACTCTTATAAGATCCAGCTGTAGGAAACTAAGCACAGGGAGCGGCGGTGGGGGGGTGGGGTGGGGGTGGGGGTGCCCCACATAGCCTGGGCATCAGGGACAGCCTCCCAGAAGACTGCATGTCCAGGTGGATCTTTGAGTAAGCATGGCTTGGCCAGGCAAGAGTGGAACAGGTGTTTGAGGTAACTACAGGACAGACAGGTTGTGGGGTATAAAGTGGAGAGCTTGGTGAAAGAGGTTGAGTCATGAGAAGCTTCCCATGGCTTGCCCTGTGTCCCTTCCAGGCCTTACCAGATCTGGTCCCACCACCTTTCTGAGCCCATCCCACCTCAGCCACCACGCCCCCCACCCCAAACCCTGCTCTAGCCACATTGGTGTCTCTGCTATTCTGCAAACACACTTCCATCCCAACCTCTGCACTTGCTCCTCTCTCTGCCCAGAACGCTCTGCCCCAGGTAGATGGAAGGCTTTCTTCCTCACTTTCGTCATGCCTCTGCCCCAAATGTCATCGCCTAAGCAGAGATACTACGACCGATAACAAGCATATCAGATGGCTTGCCACTCTGGCCCCGTACACTGCTGTTCTCTGTCCTCTAACCCTGCTTTAATTTTCTTCTGTTTCTTTTCTGTCTCCCATGCCTACCATCTAGTAGAACGGGAGCTCCATGAAGATAGTGACTTGGCCTTTTCATTGTTTAACCAAATAGAATCTACCAAATAGTCTATTCCCGGTGCCTACAACACTGTCTAATGGATAGTAGGTACTTAATAAAAATTTGTTGAACCAAAAGGTGAATTTTGTCATAAAGACAAGGATCCACTGAAGAGATTCTAGTTTGGAGAGAAACAGTTGGATTGTACTTTAGACAGCTCTCTCTGGCTCACTTCTTTTCTCTTACTGTACAAATTGGGTGCGAGAAGTAGCAAGCAGTTTCAGTCCCATTTTGCAACAAGGAAGTTGCCAGTGAAGGGTTGAGTATGAGGGTGGAAAAGTCGATGGGGTGTGAAGTAGAGGCAGAATGTGGGCAAGTATTTTAGAAACACTGAATGTAAAGAAAAAAGGCAAAGCTTGGGATGCAACTTAAGGGAAAAGGAAGGTGATTAAGAAAAATTACCTGATTCCAAAACTATTATTCTTTTTAAAAGATTTTAAAAACCTTTTTACTATAAAATAATTATAGATTTTCAGGTAGTGAATAGTAAGTACTGAGAAGTCCAAGGACCCTTCACTCAGTTTCTCCACTGGTTACATAGTAGGTCATTGTAGTGTAACAACAGTAACAGGAATCTGATTCTGGTACAACCCTATGGTCATTTTTAAATTATGTAATATTTTTATGTCGTTTTCTTGGCATGTGTGGATTCTTGAAATCACCATTACAATCAAGATACAGAACTGTTCCATCACCGCAAACCACAAAAGGTTACTCCTTGACAATCACACTGAGCCCCCCCACTCCCAGCCCCTGGTAACCACTAATTTGTTTTCCATCTATGTAATTTTCTTATTTCAAGAATGATATACAAATGCAATCATAGAGCACAGAATGTTTTGAGATTTTCTTTTCCCTCCTCAGCATACTCCTTTGAGATCCATGTCCAAGTTTTATGTATCAGTGGCCCATTCCTAGTAATTGCTAAGTAGCACCCCATGGCGTGGACGGACCACAGTTTAACTGTTCACTCATTAAAGGACATTCTGGATGTTTTCCAGTCTGGGTTATTGAAAATAAACCTGCCTTTAATGATTGTGTATAGGTTCTGTGGACATAAGATTTTATGTTTCTGGGATAAATGCCAAGTATTTCCATTGCTAATTCATATGGTGGTGGCATATTTCATTTTTAAAGAAACTAGGAGGGCACATATTGCATGGAGCACTGGGTGTGGTGCATAAACAATGAATCTTGGATCACTGAAAAAATAAAATAAAATAAAAAAAAGAAACTAACAAACTCTTTTCCAGGGTGGTTGCAACATTTGCATTCTCACGAGCCTTGTATGAGTAATCCAGCTTCTCAGCGTCCTGGCCAGCGGGAGGTATGGGGAAATTTCCTTGTGGTCTGAATTTGTATCTCCCTAATGGCTAGTGGTGTTGAATATCTTCTCATGTGCTTATTTGCTATCTCCGTGTCCTCTTCAGTGAACTGTGTCTTCATGTCTCTGCCCTTTTTTGAATTGGATTTTTTTTTTAATGTTGAGTTGTGAGAGAGCTTTATATATCAGAGATAGGAATTTTATCAGATATGTGGTTTGCTGATTTTCTCCCAGTTTGTAGCTTCAATTTTCACCCCATAACAGGGTCTTTTGAAGAGTGAGAGTTTTTTCATTTGGATGAAACCCGGCTTTTCAGTTTTTCATTTTATAAATTATGCTTTGGTGTCATGCCTGAGAACTCTTCACAAGTTACAGGTTTCAAAGATTTTCTTTTATGTTATTTTCTAAAAGTTTTATAGTTTCATGTTTTACATTAAATCTGGGATCCACTTTGAGTTACTTTTTAAATAAATGTGAGGTTAGGTTGAGGTTAGTGTTTTGCCTATAGATATAAAATTACTCAACCTCAGTCTGTTGAAAAGATAGTCCTTCTTCCAATGATTGCCTTGACACCTTTGTCAAAGTCAGTTGGTTATTTATACTTGGGTAGGTTCTTTCTGGGTTCTTTATTCTCTTACATTGTCCTATGTGTCTCTCCTTCTGCCAATTCCACACAATCTTGATTACTGTACTTACATAATAAGTCCTGAAATAGGGTAGAGTGATTCCTCTCATTTTGTTATTTTTTTCCCAAAAATGTAGCTACTTTATTTCCTTTGTTTTCCATATAAATTGTAGAACAGTCTTGTCTGTATCTGTAAAAATCTTTCTGGGATTTTGAAAGGAATTATGTTAAACTCGTATATCAATTTGGGGAGAATTGACACCTTTACTATATTGAGTTTTCCAATCCATGAACATGGTAAGCCTCTCCATTTATTTAGATCTTTGATTTCTTCCCTCAATATTTTGTAATGCTAAGTATACACATCCTATGCAGGCTCTGTTAGGTTTACACCTAAGTATTTGCTGTTTGGGTTTTTTTTGAGTGATTATAAATGGTATGTATTTTTAATTTTGGAGACCATTGCTACTGCTATGCACAAATAGAACTTATTTATGTATATTTGTCTTGATTCCTGTGACATTGCTGAAGTCACTTATTAGTTTTAGAGGTGTTTGTTTTTTGGTAGGTTCTTTGGGTATATTCTGCATAGACAATTATGTCATCTGCAGGCATAGAGATCATTTTATCTCTTTAAGTCCAACATATGTACATTTTATTTCCTTTGCTTGGCTTAGTCCACAGGTAGTATTTCCTGTACTATGTTAGCTAAAAGTGGTGGGAATGGACTTTTTTTTGCCTTTTTCTCAAACTTACAAGGAAAGTAATCAATCTCTCACCATTAAGTATAATGTTAGCTATAGGTTTTTCATGGATACTCTTTATAAAGTTGAAATTTCCCTCTATTACTATTTTCCTGAGAATTTTTCACCATGAACAAGTGTTTGTATAGATCCCTTCCCTCTTTGGTTAGGTTTATTCTATGGTGCTATTGTAAATGGAATTGATGGGTATTAAGGAGGGCACGTTTTGCATGGAGCACTGAGTGTTATACGTAAACAATGAATCTTGAAACACTACATCAAAAATTAATGACGTACTATATGGTGACTAACATAACATAATAAAATAATAATAATAATAATAAAAAGACTAAATTAATTCATAATGGATGATTTCTCACTTTTACTTGGAATATCAGTGATGCTTTAGTGTTCTATTTTCTGGATGTAAAGAATTCCTTTCTCTTCTTCCTTAAACTACCTACGACTCATGACAATTTAGTAGATTATACTTTTGTAAGCAGAATTGAAATATGTATCTTTTTCTCCTTGCCAGAATTCAGAAGCTCTTATTGAGTACTCTTATTTTCATAGCAATACAATTATTTGCATATGTTCAATAAGAATCTGTCTTCCTTGTAATCACTGGGGAAAAAATGATTGTGCAACCAAAACTTGAACTGGAATGTCATATTTAAGAAAAGTAGATAGAATCAGATATGACCTGGCAGTTTTAAGGGACAAATGATGACTTTATCGAATCAATGTTTACAAAGCTCTCTTGAGAAAACAGTCCTGGTTTACAAAACTCTCTTGGGAAAACTTGGCTTACAGTACTCTCAAGCCTTATGAGTGAGTAAAAAGGTCACTTCCTGGCAGGCCTAGGATATCTTGGGGTCCGCAAGAAATGAGGAATTCCCCTAAATCTGTGGGAATTGCAGATGAAGTCTAGTGGGGAGTTCTTGGATTAATGTCTTAGCCTTCAGAGGCTTTTAAAAGTTCAATTTGAGATTTCTTATAGCAAAACAAACTTAAAAAAAGCCTGTGTGGTCAATAATCTTTCTTTCTGCACTTGTGTAAATAGTCAGACTATCTAAGGAGATTTTACACATTTTGTAAACAAAAATAAATATATTTTGATTATCTGATCCAAAGGGGAAGTGACCATAAAAATCTTATGTTTTAATAGAAAACTATAGCATACCTTATGGGTTATCAGATCCTCATCCTGTTCATTGTTTTTGAGCTATTTTTTTACCTCTTTATAAACTAGGTGGTTTTGTCCTATCTGTAAATTGGACTGGAACGTGTTATCTTAGACATTTTACCAGTCATTACCAAATTCTCAATTCTTCTATTATGCTTCAATGTCTGGATCAACTATCCAAACTAATGTTTCCAGTTTTTCTTCCATCCTTCTGAATTGGTGTTGATGAGAACTAAAACCTGACTGCCCAGATTGTTATCGAGAGTCTTGATTGCCTTGTGGCTGCATTTTCCCCTCAGGATCTAAAGAAGCCTCATGAGCTGAAGCTGGATTGCTCGATATAAGACTCATTACCACAGCAGAGCCTGTGGACAGTCTTTGTGCCTGGAACTGCTGCTCTGTGGGCCACTCAAGAAGGTTACCTCCAGCCTCATCTATGCTCTGTTGAGGAAATACTCATGACTATGGACAATCTTATCAAAACTTCTTTTTTTTTTTAAGATTTTACTTATTTATTTGATAGAGAGAGAGACACAGTGAGAGAGGAACACAAGTTGGGGAGTGGGAGAGGAAGAAGCAGGCTTCGTGCTGAGCAGGGAGCCCGATGTAGGACTCAATCCCAGGACCCTGGGACCATGACCTGAGCTGAAGGCGGATGCCCAACAAACTTCTTTAATGTCAATGCCATCACCAAAAGCATTCAAGCTGCAAATAGGGAAATCTCTCACAGTGCCATCCTAATTCAACTGTCCTAAGATTGTTTGAGTCCATTGTAAAAAAATCTCCTCAACTGGCTGTTCTCTGAACCCAGAAACTAGGTTTATAATGCTCCAATCATTAGTCTTCTTTTTCTTTCCATAGAAACCACTCCCCTCATTGATGCTTGCTTTCTTGCATTTTCAAGTCTCAACACATGATTCAGTTAGTATGTCAACAACAGAAACATGCTGAAACAAACTATATAGATAAACTTTCTTATATAAATCTTCTCCAAGCCTCATATATTTTATAAACCAGGAATGTCTGTCTTGGGGACTTGGGGACATCCCTTGGAAGTGCTATCATCAAGAAAGACAAGGCACCCATCTCTCAGTTTCTGTGGGAGGGTAGGAGTCTAACCTTGATAAGTACCAATTGCAAACATAGATGGTCATAACCCCATTGACCAGTCATCAAACTTACATCCTCCAGTACTTTTTCACTGTCTCACTCCAGCACTTAAAACTCACCTGCTTTTTGTTTCAGTAGAGTTGAGTTCAAGCAATCTTCCCTAATGTAAAAATTTTTATCTCCAACAGAAATGTCTTGGATAAAATCTTTCTTGCCTCTATCTCTGTCTGGCAATTTTTCTTTGACATCCTCCAGTCTACTGTTGAACTCATCTTCTGGGTTTTTTTTGTTTGTTTGTTTTTCTGTTTTTTTTGTTTTTGGTTATTATATTTCTCATTTCTAAAATTTCTATGTGGTTCTTAGGTTTTCTACTTCTTTGCTGAGACTTTCTATTTTTCTTCTTTTCTAGAGTGCTCATAATTGCTTGTTGAAGCATTTTTATGATAGGTGCTTGAAATCATTGTCAGATAATTGTAATATCTCTTTAAAAATTCAGTTTCAGATCTTCTTGGTTCTTAGTAGGATCAGTGATTTTTTTTATTAAAACCTAGAAGTTTTGATAGCTATAAATGCTTACATTAAACTAGAAGAAAGATCTCACATCAACAACCTAACACTACACCTCAAGGAACTAGAAAAAAAGAAAAAAGAAAACTAAACCCAAAGCTAGTAGAAGGAAGGAAATGATAAAGATTAGGGTAGAGATAAACTTTTTAAAAAGAGAACAGAACAACAATAGAGAATATCAACAAAACCAAGATTGAGTTCTTTTAAAAAAATAAAAGTTGACGAATGTTTAGCTACATTGACAAGAAAAAAGAGAACAAGCTCAAATAACTAAAATCAGAAATGAAAGTGGGGACATTATTACCAATTTTACAGAAATACACTGATTATAAGAAAGTATCTAAACAACTACATGCCAGCAAATTGGATAACCTAGATGAAATGGATAAATTCCTAAAGACAAACAAACTACCGAAAACGAATCATGAAAAAATAGAAAATGTGAATAGACTGTTACTACTTAGGAGATTGAATCCGTCATCAAAAGCCTCTCAACAAAGAAAAGCCCTGGACCAAATGACTTAACTGGTTAATGCTACCAAACATTTAAAGAAGTAACACCAATCCTTCTTGAACTTTTCAAAAAAAAATATTAAAGAGGAAGGAAGTGATCTTAACTCGTATCTATGAGGCCAGCATTGTCCTAATGCCAAAGCCAGAAGAAGAGACAAGAAAACTACAGGCCAATATCCCTGTGTATCTATACTGTGAAAACCCTCAACAAAATGCTAGCAAACTTAATTCAGGAACATATTAAAAAGATTATATATCACAGGCCAGGTGGGATTTATTCCTGGAATGCAAGGATTGCTCAAGATACAAAACTCAATCAATAATAATACATCACATTAACAGAATGAAGGAAACAACCCACACAATGACCTCAATTGGTGTAGAACAAGCATTTGACAAAATTCAACACCCTTTCAGTATACAAATACCCAAGGAACTAAAAATGGAAGTACCTCAACATAACAGAGGCGATGTATGAAAATTCACAGCTAAAGTCAGACTCAGTGGTGAAAAAAATAAAGTTTTTTCTCAAAGATCAGAAATATGAAAAGGATGCTTGCTTTTGGCACTTCATTTTAACATAGTCCTGGAAGTCCTCACCAGAGCAAATTGGCAAGACAAAGAAAGAAATAAAAGCCATCCAAACTGGAAAAGAATTAAAATGGTCTTTGTTCACAGATGACATGATTTTATATGTAGAAAACTCTTCAGATGCTCCACACCCAAAAACTGTAAGAACCAATGAATTCAGCAAAATCGCAGGTTATAAAACTAACGCCTCCAAATTAGCTGCACTTCTACACACTAACGATGAACAACATGAGAATGAAATTAAAAACACAACTGCATTAACACTAGCATCAGGGAGAAAAAAACACTTAGGAATTAACTAAGGAGGCAAAAGACTTACACATTAAAAACTACAAACGTTACTGAAAGAAATTAAAGAAGATACAAAAAAATGGAAAGACATCCCATGGTCATGGACTGGAATAGTTAATACTGCTAACATGTCAGTCCTACCCAAGATCATCTACAGATCCCATGGTCATGGACTGGAATAGTTGATACTGCTAACATGTCAGTCCTACCCAAGATCATCTACAGATTCAGTATAAGCCCTATAAAAATCCCAAAGACTTCTTTTGCACAAGGAGAAAATTTTACTCTAAAATTCGTATGGAATCTCAAAGGACCTTGAATAGCCAAAAATTTTGAAGAAAAAGGAAAACAAAGTTGGAAGTACCATACTTCCTGATTTCAAAACTCATGATAAGTCTACAATAATCAAAACAGGACTGTAATGGCATGAAAACAGCCATATAGATCAGTTGAATAGAGTAGAGAAAGTAAGAGAAAACCCTCACAAAGGCTTTTCAACAAGAGTGCTGAGTTCTGTCATCTCCAAATTAATATGTTGAAGTCCTAACCGCCCCCCCCAACACTGTACCTCAGCAGGTAACTTTCTATTTGGAAAGAAAGTCTTTAAAGAGGTGATTAAGTTCACATGAGGTCTTTAGAGTGGTCCTTTAATCCAGCATGATTGGTGTCCTTTATAAGAAGAGGAAGATTCATGAGAAGGTTAAGGGGGAGGGGTATGTGACACCCTATGACTCAAGAATTCTTTTTTTTTTTTAAGATTTTTTATTGATTTGACACACACAGAGAGAGATTACAAGTAGGCAGAGAGAGAGGAGGAAGCAGGCTCCTTGCCGAGCAGAGAGCCCGATGTGGGCCTCAATCTCAGGACCCTGAGATCATGACCTGAGCTGAAGGTAGAGGTTTTAACCCACTGAGCCACCCAGGTGCCCTGACCCAGGAATTCTACTTCTGTCCAAAAGAATTGAAAGCAGGGGCTCAGATTTTTATACAGCCATCTTCATAGCAGCCTTATTCATAATTTCCAAAGTAGAAAAAACCCAAATGCCCACAGGTGGATATATGGATAAATGAAATGTGGTCTATACATATGGATAAATGAAATGTGGTCTGTACATATGATGGGATATCATTCAACCTTGAAAAGGAAGGAAATTCGGACCCAGGCTACAGCATAGTTGAACCTTGAAAATATTACACTGAATGACACTAAGTCTGACACACAAAAAACAAACACCATGTGATTCCGCTGATGTGAGGTCCCTAGAATAGTCATTTTCATAGACACAGAAAGTAGAATAGTGGGTGCCAGGGGTTGGTCATGGGGACTTTTAGTGCTTTACTTACTAGTGTTTAGTGGGTATACAGTTCATCAGGAAGATGAACAAGCTCTGGGGATGGATGGAGGTGATGGTAGTAGAATCATGTGAAGGCACTTAATGCCACTGAACTGTACACACAAAAATGGTCACGTGTTAAGTCTTATGTATGTTTTATCACAATCTCTAAAACCAGAAAACTTGGGGCATTATATTAGGAGACCGTAGGAACTTATTTGAACCTTCTGTGTGAGCTGGCTTTGGGAGGGGGAGGGAGGGCACTGCCTGGTTTCTACCAAGTGGTGTGGCGGTCCACGTTCCCCATTAGGTCTCTGTGGATACTGGAGGGAGTGAGGTTCCTCATTGCTGGGCAGAGGTGGGAGTTCCAGGGTTCTCCACTGATACCCCTGGCCCAGAGGAAGGGAAGTGCCTCCTTATTGCCCCCAGGTGGCCTCCACTGAAAACAGGGGGATGGGGTGGTAGCCTCCTTACCCCTGGGCAACGGTGAAAGTCCTGACTCTCCAGGAGGCCCCCTTTGTCAGGGTGGTGGGGATGGGAGGGCCCCCTGGTTCCTGTCAGATGGGGCGGAAGTCCAGGATCCCCACACGGTCTTCACTGACGCTAAGGGAGGGTGAGGGGGTCTCATGACAGCCCAGTGGGGATGAGAGTCCCTTCTACCTACTTGGCCTCCTCTGAGCCCACCCCAGTAGGGGAGTTAGGGAGAGCAGACTTTGGCCAGGGCCTTTTTTTTTCCCCTCCTTTATTGGTGTTTCCTGGTTGCCAACTTCTTTGGGTTTAATCTGGGGATATATAAGTCAAAGAGAAAACCGAAGAACTCACCATCACATCATTCCTAGGGTCCTAGCCTCCCTAGTCAGTCTGCCTTCTTCTCTCCACCTTCCAGAGCCTTAAGGTCTGTCTTATGTACAATGCCCTGGGCTTTCCATTGTACTTGGAAAAGAGAATAGGAAAAAGCATATTGACTCCATTTTCACAGACGTGAAAATTTCTTTAGGTGTTTGCTTTTTGTTAGGAGAGATGTGAGCCCACTCCGCATGCTAGAGGGGGAGGTTGAAGGCATGAGACACTGGGGGTCTGCTGCTGGAGCCAATGCTGGGGGAAATGGACAAGTCGGATCTGCAGACCATGGGAAGTGATTAACCTTGGGCAGGGGAAGGATAAACCCTGGAAGTGGAGATAAGAATGGGCCAAGGGTGCAGAGAAATGGGAACGAGACAGATTGCCGAACCTTGCTTTAGTGGCTCTGTCTCCTCCATGGAGGCAGAGACTGGGGTAGAGGATGAAGGAAGAGTCAGGGTGAGGGGTTGAGGAACCACAACGAAGCTTTGGAACAGCTGCAAGAAGTTTCAAGGAGACCTCTGCTTGCTCACGTGGCAGGCTGGCCAACGACGGTGATCACAGTCATGGATACTGACATCCCCAAAGGAGGGCTGTGTGGCAGGCCCTGATCCTCAGGGAGGCTGCAGAGAGGAGCATCGCTGGGGATTCTTGCTTGACGGGGAGGAAACCAAGCTTTACAGAGATGAGATGGCACACATTTTTTGGCGTGAAATGGTAGAGCTAGGACTTGACAACATGGTTTCTAATTATAGATCCAGCTCTCTTGGGTGCTGAGGGCCCAGCTGAAAATAGGCACTGTGGATCTGTGGTGTCCTCACACCTGGGTGAATTTCTTTAGGAGGCTGGGTATAAAAATGGAAGTGGAATTGCTAGATAGGGTCCAGGCAGATGTGTCAGAAGGATATTGGCAAGAGATGGTCTGAGGTAGTGACCAGGTGTCCCGATGGGATCAAGAATTAACTCAAGAAAGCTAAGGAATGATAACAGGGAAAATGGCAGGTCCCGGGGGCCCAGAACTCCTGCTGGGGTGGAAAACAGGTGGGAGGATGAGGGTACGGGCATGAGAGAACAGGAACCACAGGAAGTCGTGGTTAGAGAAGAAGAGGTTCAGTTAAAGACTACTTAGTAAGGCAGGTCCTGGAGGTGACAAGGTCTACGAGTGTGGGTGGCTGAAGGTGGGGGAGGCAAAGGATTTGAGGTCAAGAAGCTCAAGGGCGAAAGGTAAGGTCGCTTCCCCAAGACAACACAGCCATTCACTGGGAGAGGTGGGATTTGCTGGAGAGGATAAGGAACATTCCATGACTCTTGTTCAAGCATAGTGAGGCAGACTCTACTCCAGGGGAGGCCGTCCGGGTAGGTGCGATGGAATTTTGCAGTGAGGGAGAAAGATAAGGCTCAAGTCCAAATAACAGAAAGGGCAAGAGGGAGTCTGGAGGGGAGGAGCAGGGCGGGGCGGGCAGGTGGAAAGTTACAAAGAGGAGACACCAGGGGGACGGGGGGTTCTTGCTGAGGCAGTTCAGCGTGATCAGATGCCGCTAGAGCGTGGTGCCTCAGAGGGGCTCCATCAGACGTGGAGGGCGGAGGTCTTTACTCGAATGACTTCGCAGTCCTTGCTCAGACTGGATCTTGCAAGGAAGGGCACAGACGGGCCTGGGGGAAGGTCCAGGAGCCTCACAAAATCTGGCCAAGCAGAGACTGAGAGTCTTTGTTGGATTTAAACCCCACTGGGAGTCCAGAAAAAGCTGTCAAAGGGGGAAGAGTGGGTGGGAATGATCGAGAGCAGTGGAGGGAGGCACAGGCAGATGGAGGTTCTCAAAAGACAGGCGTGTTTGTAAGCAGTGCTGGGAAGTGAAATCCGTGTGGTGCCGGGACTGGACCTCACACAGGTGCCGTTCACTCCCAGCGCCTCTGGGGGGCTGTGCGCTGCTCAGAGATGTGGAGCTCACAGCCCAGGGTGCGAGGCAGGCACGTGGACCATCTAGAAGCCCAACAACCAAATGGAATAACCGTTGCTGGGATCACAGCCATTGCAGCGAGGAGACGATGCTCAGGGCACCCTGAGGGATGTTCCCCGGTGGGCACGGTGGACCAGCAGCCGCAGTGAGAGGGGAAGGACACAGCCCAGGAGGAGCCTGGCGTGTTCAGAGGCTCCCAAGTGGCCTGGCATGGGGGAGCACAGGAGCCGGGGGTTGAGGGCCGGCAGGGCCGTTGTGAGCCACCTGGGTCTTATCTGCGCCTTAGCCTGTGTTGGGTGTGGAGGCGGGTAACAGGGAGCAATATGCATCTTAGAAGATGTGAAAAAGCCAATAACAACAGCAACAAAAAGCACAGTGACCAACTATATAAAATGCAAGACCACTCCATAGATGATGTTCTTTTTCCTTTTCAGGAAGTTACCTTCATCGTGCCCAGCTCATTGTTTTTACAACAGAATGTGGTTGAAGTGAAAAGGGAACAAGCATGGGGTTACCAAGATCACATGTTCCTGGCTGGAAAGAAGTCACAGCAAAATGCAGAACCCTTGGGTCTGTATCTCTTCCCTCACCTCGAGGGGAGGCTGCTGGGTAGGACTTCCTGCATGTGCCAAGAAAGATCAGGGGACTAAGAAGGCGCACGGGCTCTAACTGGGGCCAGTCGCAGGTGTGGCAGGAAGGGGAGGGGCTCTGAGCACAGAAACCCACCTGCCGGAAGACAAGGCGTGAGCCGAGAGAGGCTCAGGGCTCTTCCAGATGGACCTTAGCTGTAGAGACACGGCACCTGGATGCAAAACATGGTTCCAGATCGAATCTGGATGGTGGGGAGATACCCGTCACCAAGGAATGTTTTAGGGCAACTGGCAAAATGTGAATATGGACTCTGGGTTGGAAAACCACATTGGATGAATGTTCAATTTCCTGATTTCAGTCATCAGTCTGCGCCTAGGTAGGAGAATGTCCCTGTTCTTTGAAACTGAACACTGGACTGTGTAGAAAGTCTTTGGGGACTTGCTGTGTGCAACTTCTTCTCAAACAGTCTAGGAAAATCACACGCCTATTCAATACAGAAGAAGAGGAGAAAGGACATACAAAGGGAGGCAAAATATTAACAATTGGTGAATCTGGATGAAATGTTCTTTAAACATGAGTTCTTTGAATTCTTGAAATTTGGGTGTAAATGTGAAACTGCGTCGAATGTAAAAGTTAGGAGGAAAGAAGTCAAGGCTCGGGGTCCCTTTGTTTTTTTTTTTTTTTTTTTTAAAGATTTTATTTATTTATTTCACAGAGGGAGAGAGATCACGAGGAGGCAGAGAGGCAGGCAGAGAGAGAGGGGGAAGCAGGCTCCCCGCTGAGCAGGGAGCCCGATGCGGGCCTCGATCCCAGGACCCCGAGATCATGACCTGAGCCGAAAGCAGAGGCTTTAACCCACGGAGCCACCCAGGCGCCCGGGGTCCCTTTGTTTATGGCTGGGATTTCAACTCAGGGCTGAGAATAAGCTAAATTTATGAGGGGACAACAGAACCAGTACTGGGGGTTTTTGTTGTTGTTGTTTTGTTTTCTTAAAAATCCTCCTCTGTGGAAGATCAACTGAAATGTATTATTAATAATGCTATTAATTAATGATAATAATTTATTAGTAATGATATTAATAAATACTGACTACCGTGTAGTTTTGTTTATGCTATCGTCTTCCCAGAGTTTACATTATGTATTGGTTTTTGACCAGAGGTTTCCAGAATGATGCCCTGAGAGCAGTTTCCCCTCAGTGTCCCTGTTTGGTCATGCAAACTTATGGCAGCAAGGAGCATTGCTTTTCGAGAAGGTGCAACATACATGTGCTTTGTGGGATTTGATGAAAGCAGCCCCTTCTGGGACTCCTTGGTGCCTGGAGCTGTAGGGAGTATGTATAAGGAGCTAGTAGTCCCGGGAGGGGACGAATTGCAGATTTTGAAGGTTGAGAAGATCCGGCAGAGTGGCTCTGAATGATAGGAAAGGACAAGGGTTCCAAGGTCAAAGTCAAATTCACCAGCGGGAGGGAGATCGGAGGTTAATGCAAGAGCCTAAGGCTCTGGAATAGCAAGCCACTGAGGCCAGCAGCCCCGGGGACAAGTGACAGTGTCATGGGTCGGGAATGATGGCTGAGCATGTGTGAGTCGAAGGAGCCGCAGTCTTGGAGGCCAGCATGTGGCACCTGTACAGTGGTGTAGACGGAGCCAGAGCAGCTAGGGCAACCCTCCATGAACAGGCAGCTGTCCCTATGGCTGAGCCCATCAGGCTTCCACGGTGACCTGTGGGCTATCTCTAGAACAGAAATGCAGTGTGGCCCTTTCAGCTCTCTCCCAGCCTGGGTTCAGAAGGACTACAGACTTTCAAGTCCTCAGTGTTCTTGCACAATTCAAGGGGGAGCCTCAGACAGGAGATGCTGTGTCTGAGTCTTCTTGACTATTAATGGAGAAAATTAAAAAAAATACATATGCATTTACATATAAATACATATATGTATTATATAAAAATATATAATATATAAAAATATATATGCATTTTATATATGCGCACATATATATGTGTGTGTGTGTGTGTGTTTGTCCCAGGTGGTGGCTAATCCTCAAAGGAGGTCAGTATCAGTTCTGTCCTTCCCCGCACACATCAAGGGCATGGAGCGTATTTCCCCTGCCTCACACATAGGCTGGCCCTGTGACAGCTTTGGCCAAAAGTGGTGGGACTTCTGGGCCCCAGGGTTGCAGGCCTGGCAACTTCTGCTTTCGTCTTCCTAGAATATCAGCTCTTAGTTGCTGCCTCTGGAAGCCCGTGCCCTGCTGTGAGAAGCCCAGGCTAGCTGCACGGAGAGGCCACGCCGGCACTGACCTCCTGGTGGACAGCCAGTGCCAACTTGCCAGCTATGCAAGGGAGGCCAGTTTGGACCTTCCAGCCATCCCAGCGCCCTGGCCAGTAGCTCGAGAAGCAGAAGAAGCCCTTGGCCACCTGCGGGATCCTGACACAGAAGAGTTTGGTTATTTTAAGCCATGAAGTTTTAGGGCTTTTTTTTGGTTGTTGTTTTAGCGCAGGGACTGACAACACACAGTGTAAGTGGGTCAGGTGAATGAGGCAGAGAATATAAAGAAGTCTAAATGAGGAGGTCATTAAGAGCCACTTAAGGCTTGGTGATAGACTGTTCCAGTTTACTTACCGGCAAGGACGCAGGACACCCCGATCTCTGTTCCCCCGTCTACAGCTTCCAGAACCTGGGGCTCAGACACCCAGAGGTGTCAGTGCTGGGTCCAGTGACTTCCTCTGGTAAATGGAGAAACGGGGGCCCAGGAGGAAAACGACCCCCTCAGGTCCTGAAATTGGTGTTAAAGCTATAGATGGAAAAGCCAGGCCTTCTCAAGTCTCCTTTTCCTGTCTCCACATCCTAATTGGAGACATCAGCCCTATTGACTGTTTGCCATACGCCGTGCACTCCAGGGCATTTGAACCTCCCTGTACCCTCTGTGGTCAATACCATGCTCAATACCCACCTCCTAGATGAAGAAATCAAGGCTCAGACCAAGGTTATACAGCTAAGAAAGTGGAGCTGGAATTTGACCTCGAGGTTCCCAGTGCCAACGGCACCGTCCCGTCTTTTCCTATGTCACAGCAGGGGAGAAAGTTCAGAATTCTGATTTTAGATTTCCCTTCACAGCGTAGCTTGGGATAACTCGGGTTTATCCGAAGCCTGATGTAGCTGGCTATGGCATGTCACTGATGGCATTTACACACTCTTTCTCCTGTGCCTCTGCCCTGCCCCCCCTTCTCTGCCTCATAGCGCCATTGTGAGGTGAGATGGGAGAGCATGTGCTACGAAATCCGTGTGATTGTCGCTAAGTGTGACCACTCTCATTAAAGCAAAGAGATAATGGAGTCTCCTTGAGAAAGAAACACTATCAGTTCCACTTTTGGGCATCTATGCCAAGAAAACCAAAGCACCAATCCAAAGACCTTTCTGCACCCCCCCCACCCCATGTTCATTGCGGCATTATCTGCAGTAGCCGAATTATGGAAGCAGCCCGAGTGTCCTTCGATGGATGAGTGGATAAGGGATATGTGGTACATACACAATGGAATATTACTCGGCCATAAACAAGGATGAAATCTTGCCCTTTGTGACCATCTGGGCGGACTTAGGGGACGTTATGCTCAGTGAAATAAGTCAGACAAAAACAAATACTGTATGATTTCACTTACTCATGGAATCTAAAAATAAATGAATAAGCAAAACAAAACAGAAACAGACTCACAGATACAGGGAACAATTTGGTGGTTGCCGGAGGGGAGGGTTTTGGGAGAATGGGCAAAATAGGGGAAGGGAATTAAGAGCTGTAATCTTCCAGTTATAAAATAAATTAAGTCCCAGGAGTATAAAGTACAGAGTAGGGAATAGAGTAAATACGACTGTAATAACTTTGCATGGTGACAGATGGTAAGTATACGTACCATGGTGAGCATTTCATAATGAATGTAACGTTGAATCACTATCTGTACATTGGAAACTAATATAATATTGTATGTCGATTATACCTGACTTACAAATAAATACCAACAACCACTTGTCCATAGGAAGACCAATTAAAAAGATATGCAGCAAACTGAAGAAAAATGATGGGCTACTTGGCAAATGATAATTGGAACTCACGTTTAATTGTATTGGCTTTAAGGAAGATTTTAAGAAAGGGCTCCTTCTGCTTTTCTTTTCTTCTGCTTTTTAAATTGTAAACACAGCACATTTCAAAGAAAGAACTTACATCTCCTGTTCTGTTGAAAATTCTGGTTAGAATATGCAGATTCAAATGTTCATGCTGGCCAAGAGCTCTGACTTCCCGCCAGTTTACACGTACAGTGTCCCTGGGGGGAGGGAGGGGAAGACGGTCATGCCTCCATGACTCTCAGCTCCTGCTTACCATGCCCAGGCTGCTCCCCGGGCCCAAGGGAACATAGCGAAGCCTAGAAGAGTCGGAGCCCCCATAAGCTACACCTCCAGGCTTGGTAGACTTCTCAGAGGCACCTAGCAGCACTTTTGAGTTTCCCTATTCTGGGTCACATGTGTCTTAAAACTTCTCACTCAAGAATTCTCCAGCTGTCCCCCTGCCCTCATCAGCAGGTGACCCCATCATTTATTTCACCAAGAAAATAGAAGCCATCAGGACAAAACACTCAACTTTTGCTAGAAATCCTCCCACTTCAGCTGCACCTTCGCCCCTCCCAGCCTGGTTCTCACCGGGCACATGGTGAGGGCAAGTCCTGCCTGTCCCTGTCCCCTCTGCAGACTCCGCCCCATCAGCTTTGCCCCCACCTTCCACATCCCCCACTCTGAGCTCAAGCCTCTTCCATTTGATGAAGTCTTTCCCTTGATTCCTCCAGTTGCTGCCCCATTTCCTCCCCTCCTCGTCACAGCTACGCTTCAAGCCACCTGTTCCCCAACCCCTCCAGTCTGACGTCTGCGTTCCCAGTTGTTCCCCATCCCAGAGAAGCTCATGCTCCCACACTCCCTCCGCAAGCCTCCCCAAGCCCAGCTGCTCAGCCGACCCAACACCCTATGCAGCACTCGTTTCCTGAAATGCTCTAACTTCTTACCTAGGAAACCACCCTCCTAGTGCTCCTCCTACCTCTCTGTTCTTTCAGGCTTCTCCCTGCCTATTTCTGGAAGGTTGTTTGCCTTGGTTTCTGGCCCTATTCTCACTCATCACAATACCTTTGTCAGGGTCCGGCCGGGGGCCAGGGAGAGACTGTACGTAGTGAGTTAGGCTGGGTGGGAGTGATAGGGAACAGTGGGGGCTGGGGCAATTGGGGAGCATGAGAGCCTCGGAAAGGTGGTGACAGCAACTCAGCATGAGTAGATAACTTCCAAGAGCAGGGTCAGCAAACATTTTGCTAACGGGACAGAAAGCAAGTAGGCTCTCTTGGGCCTATATGGGCCACATGTCATCTCTGTCACTATTCTTCTTGGTTTTAACTACCCTATATACATATATATAAAATCTTAGCTCTACAAGTCATACAAACACAAGCCAAGGGGGTCAGATTCGGTGTGCAGACTCTAGGTTGCTGAGCCCTGGTAAAGAGTGAATGTGAGGCTGCGGTGGCTAGAGCTTCTGGTTTTCCAGAGAAGCCAAAAATCCAGATTTTGTCTGAAACCTTTCGGTTACCAAATGCTGACATTTAGGAGGTCTCCCGGGAGTGCCTGTCTGCAGGTACCCCCTGAGCATCTTGCAGCCACTGGAAATGTGTCCACCCAGAACCCAATTCAACCCCCCTCACCCAGCTGGGTTCACAGTCTCTTCAACTGGCAACACCTTCCCCTAGAAACAGACACCTGGGGGTCCCTACCCTTCACACCTACCTCATCAGCACAGTGTTGCTGATCCTTCCTCCTAAATTCCTATCTACCTGACTCTATCCTCAGTGCCACTTCCCTCAGTTGGACCGCCATCATTTCATTCCTTGGGAACCACAACCTCTTCTTGATGAAGAGTCCCCATTTCCTGTCTTACCCTCTCTTAATCCTTTCTACAGCCAAAATGAGCTTTCTAAAATGCAAATCTGATCATGGCACTCCTAAGCTTAAGGCTTATTTGCTGACTGGGTAAGGTCCTAAACTTCCATTGGTCTAGAAGACTTCTGGTAGTCAGGTCCTTGCTAGACCCCTGGTCTCCTCTCTCTCCTGGCTCATCCCATTCCACTCTGTGCTTCTGTCTTTGTGGGTTACTTCTAGTTCCTGCAATGAGCCAAGCTCCCTCTCACTTCCAGGTCTGTGCATCTGCTGATGCCACACATCCTTCACTCCACCCCACTTACTCTCATGTTCTCCTTTATATCTCAACTCCTTCCGGGTAGTGCTATGTCCTTCTTTCCTTCCTTCCATCCTTCCCTCCCTTCTTTCCCTCCCTTCCCTTCCGCCCTTCAATAGAACAGCTTTATTGATATATGACTCACATGCCATATAATTCACCCATATAAAGTATAAAGCTCAGTGGTTTTTAGTATATTCAAAGTTGTGCCACCATTTCCACAATTTTAGAACACGCTCACCATCCCAAAGAGAAGCCCTGTACCTATTAGCAGTCACTCCTCCTTTCTCACCAACAGCCCTCCACCCCTGCCCTAGCCTTAGGCAACCCCCCTTCTACTTTCTGTTCCTATGGATTGGCCAATTATTCCAGACATTAGCATAAATGGAATCATACGGTAAGTAGTCTTTTGTGACTGCCTTCTTTTACCTAGCACATTTCAAGGTTTCATGTATCAGAACTTCATTTTTTAATTCCTGAATGATACAGCTTTGAATAGACATACCACATTTTATTTATCAGCTCATCATTCACAACGTTAATTTTTTTTTAATTTTATTTTTATTATTTGCCCAAGGGGTACAGGTCTGTGAATCATCAGGCTTACATCTTTCACAGCATTCACCAAAGCACAAACCCTCCCCAATGTCCATAACCCATCCACCCTATCCCTACCCTCCCACCCCCCAGTAACCCTCAGTTTGTTTTATGAGATTAGAAGTCTCTTATGGTTTGTCTCCTTCCCCATCCCATCTTGTTTCATTATTTTTCCCTCCCTACCCCCCACAACCCCCCACCCTGCCCCTCAAGTTCCTCATATCAGAGAGATCATATGATAATTGTCTTTCTCTGATTGACTTATTTCGCTCAGCATAATACCCTCCAGTTCCATCCATGTCGTTGCGAATGGCAAGATTTCGTTTCTTTTGATAGCTGCATAATATTCCACACAACGTTAATTTTATCTGCTGTTTCCTTGTGTTCTGATATGTAAAAGTCTTTGGAAAGGAATCTGTTTTTTTTTCAGGTCCTGTAGAGTGAAAGGAGCCTCTGAAACCCTGAGATCTTTTGCAGAGAGATAAACTCAGGGAGAAGGGGAGGCAGAGGCATGAAAGTTGATGTGGGTAGATTCAAATCAGTCAAGGGAGGAAGGGGACACTTGGACCCCCAGTTCAGATCCTTTGGCAGAGACGTTCCTGTACTGCACAAGGGAGATGCATTCTTCTCAGAAAGGGAGGCAGCAGGATAGAATAAGTAGCAAAGGGCTCTACACTTTTAAGTAAAGGTTCCTATCAAAAACCTGAGCAGATACATCCAACATATGAATATCCATGTGGTTATTGAGTTATAAGGGTTCCTTGTATATTTTGGATATTAACCTCTTATCAGTTAGATGATTTGCAAATATTTTCTCCTATTCAGTTGGTTGCCTTTTCATTTTCCTGACTATGTCTCTTGCTCTGCAGAAGCTGTTTAGTTTGGTATAGTTCTACTTCTTGATTTTTGCTTTGTTGCTTGTGCTTTTCATGTCATCCAAAACATTTTTCCAAGATCAACGTTGAGGAACTTTTCCCCTATGTTTTCTTCTAGTGGTTTTACAGCATCTGGTCAGATGTTCAAGTCTTCAATTCATTTCAAGCTGATTTTTGTGAGTGGTGTAAGGTAGGGGTCTACTTTCGTTCTTTTGCACATTAATATACAGTTTTCCTAGAACTACTTATTGAAGTATTGACTATTCTTACCTCCCTTGTCAAATATTAGTTGATTGTGTATCTGTGGGTTTATTTCTGAGCTCTTGATTCTGTTCCATTGGTCTGTGTATCTGTTTTTGTACTAATAACAAACTGTTTTGGTTACTGTAATAAAGTTTGAAATCAGTAATTGTGAAGCCCTCAGCTTTCTTCTGTTTTCTCAGGATTGCTTTGGCTATTCAGGGTTTTTTTATGGTTTCATACAAATTAAACATACTTGGCTATTATGGTTCCATGCAAATTAAGTTTTTTTCTATTTCTATAATCAATGTCATTGGGATTTTGGTAGAGATTGATTTGATCAATCTGTAGATGACTTTGGGCAGAATGAACATTTTAATAATATTAATTTTCTGATCCATGAACACAGGATATCTTTCCATTTATTTGTATCTTCAGTTTCTTGTAATTTTCAATGTACAGATCTTTCACCTCCTTGGTTAAATTTATTCCTAAGTATTTCATTCTTTTTTGATGCTATTGTAAATGGCATTATTTCCTTAGCCAGGCTCAAAGTCTGAAGATATCTTCTGTGTTTTCTTCTGCAAGTTTATTGTTTTAGCTTTTACGTCTAAGTCTATGATTCATTTTGAATTAATCTTTGTGTATGATGCGAGGTGAAGGTCTAAGTTCATTTTCTTTTGCATGCACATACTGTTTTATGATGAGACATTTTTTCCATAATGTGAATATTCGTATCAGCTTAATATTCCATTTCACAAACATACTATAAACACTGGGGATCTGGGAAGTATTTGACAACTGGCTTTCAAAATAAGCCCTGATTTGTAGCATTTGCCTATTTCCCTGGTGTCAATACTCCAACCACATATGATTTCAAGGTACTGATATTACATAACTCACCACGGAATTGGGAAGAGATCATGCAGTTGGTTCTTGTGAACTATTACAAGCTGACTATAGCACATGATGGGGTGTTTGTTTGTTTTGGTTTTTGTTTGATGCTTGTTTTTCCGTTTGTTTACCCTCAATATACAAAAAGTGCCCCCCAAAGCAGGAAGAAGCAGTCTATTTTATTCACTGCTATACATGACTGCTGGCCCTCCAGGGAGTTTCTAGTTCTCCCTAATGACAAGCACAGCTGTTGACAACATCCTTGCAGCTTCCTGTGGTCGCATTTAGTGATGCCCATTCTACTTATTTTGGGGACAGCTCTGAGCTTTGCTTCCTGGTGAAGATAAAGAAAATTGAGTTTTGACAAAGCAGGAGAAGCACGAAGCTGCTTGAACTTCTGCAATTTTACAAAGACACATGTTCAAAATTTAAATGATGGGAGTGACTTCTCCTTTCTTTCCCTCCCTTTTGGGAACCGAGTAAAACAAATGCTTTAGGGTGACAGAATTGTCTTGACAAGGCACCAGGGCGAGGTCAAGTGTAACGCCACAGTGCCCCAGCAGTTTTCTGAAGGTGTCTCAGGCATCGAAGTAACAGGAGAAAATCACTGGAGTGTGACATTGTTTCAAAGAATGCACCAAACCTTCCTTCTGAGGAAAACCTGTAAGAAGTGAAAAGAACAGGGGGACACTCTGGGGAAGATGGCTTTCATAAATGATTGTTAAACATGCTCACTACATCCTTACCTGCACTGGGTATTTTCATTAACAGAATGAAATAAACTCTCTTCACCATCTTATCAGGCAAAAGAAATAATCTCATTTTCATTAACTTTTCCCTTATTACTATTTTGATTAGTATTTTTATATTAATAGCTATTGCATTTCTTCTATGACCTGTCTATTTATATCTCTGTTCATAACATAAAACAGTGGGGTATACGGAATAATTGTGTTGTGATGGGAAAATCCCGATGGTTTTCCTATCGATTTTGTAAGATTGCCTTAGGTATTAGGGGTTTTGACCTTTGGCATCTTTATCTTAATTTTTGGTTTGAGTGGGTTTATTTTTGTTTTTGTTTTTTTGCCTGACATCGTCGTATTGCATGCTTTGTGCTGTGTGTCATTATACAGGCAGGCACATTTCTCAGTAAAATACTTCTCTTTTTTGAAATTTTCTTAGAATGTCGCACACCTTGTTTTTCCAAGTGAATTTTAGATTTGTTAAATTAAGAGCCAAGACAAATGCTCTGGAGGTTGAACAAAAACTACAAGGTCATTTGGTGCTGAACTTCCAAGTCTCTGGCCAAAATCAATTCACTGGGTCTGTTTCCCTCCTGTTGAACTGACTGCATCATGCAGCTCCTGCCCCTTCCCAGCACATGGAAGTCGCCAGTGCTCATGGGGGTGGCAGGTGCTTCCTCCAGTGGTCTACATACCCCAGGTATCTGCTCAAGGAGCTTATACTGAAGGAAGGGATGAATGAAAGCACATGTGAGTAGTGGCATTTGGATGAATGGATAAATACATAAATGCATAAACGAAGCTTACTGGTAGCCCTTCTTTTCCCCCTTCGGTGCCCTGTTCTGGGGACTGTTTCTTCTTGTTTTCCTATGAGGACAGGTAGCAAAAAAGACATACAGGGTTTCTATAATTTAACAATTGTCCAAAACTTCTGCTGATGGCTTCAGAACATCTCACAGCTCCAGATTTCCGGGGTCCCTCTGCTTTAAATGATTCCAAAGCCTTGGCACAAGGCAAGCAAGCCCACTCACTCATGATGGCCGGAGGTTAGAGATGCTCCAGAGGGATGGGGCAGGGTAGCAGCTGCATGAGGCTAAAGCTGGAGGGAAACTCTAGTTGAAGTAGTGCACATAGGCAGGCACTCCTCCCATGGGGAATAGCAAGGGGATGGGGGAGACCTGAATAACCCCTTTCTTCTTCCAAGAGGCACAGTGTCCAGGAGTGAGGACAGAATGGAAGCCCTACTGGCTCTCCTTAGACAGTCATGACCCTTGTTCATTTACTGCCATCCAGGTATCAGTCTTTACACCATTCCTCACCTCCAGCCACAGAAAGTAGGATTGGGAAATGAAGGACTAGAATAAAAAGATTGGACAACTTCAGAGCAGGAAAGCCCTGCTCTGTCCAGATTCTTGCACTGGGCAGAGATCTGATTGCACTGAACTATGTCTAAACAGAGTGACAGCTATGGACTTAAAAATCAGTTTTCTTTTTTCAAAATTTTATCCAGAGAATTTCAAGGTAGAAAGTGTTAGTTATTGCACTGAGTTTGGGGTGCCCCATTAAGAGGAGTGAGTGTGACAGGGGAGGAAATGTAAAATCAGACAATATCAGGGTTTCAATTTGCCCCTGCCAATGCTGAATCCTCTACATATGGAAAAAATAAAAATGTATCCCATCTTGTTAGTGTTTCTCAAGCTTTAGTTATTAGAATCCCTTTTTAATTTTTACTACATTTTCACATGTTGAATAACTTACTAAATGTAGTGTTTATGTATTTTTGTTATAATAGTTATCTCTTATAAGGTACTATGTACCAGGTACTCTCTGAATCACTTTACATGCATTGACTCATTTAATCCTCATTACTACCCTATTAGCTAGATACTACTATTATCTCCATTTCAAGGGTGGAGTCTCTGAGACAGTAAACAAATTGTCATAGTCACACACATGATTAAAGACCTACATAAAAAATGGAATACTATTATGCTAACAAGAAAAAATATACAGGATAAAATGGAATAACATTGGTACTTACAGGAAGAGAAAGCATTCTTAAACTACATGTAAATGGCATAAAACAAAAGACAAAATTTCATGGGTTTTATCACATTGAGATTAAGAATTTCTATTCAACAGAGGATGCTATACATAAAGTGATACTGCCGAGACAATGACAGGAGTCATTTGCAATGTCTAAAGCATTAAGAAATTAAAACTCAGAATATACAAAGAACTTCTACAAATCAACAAGAAATGAGAGCAAGCCCAATTGAAAAAATGATAAAAACAAGTAATTTACAGAAGAAACTCAAAAGCCTAGCAAGCATATGAAGAGATATTTTAGTTCATCAATAATTGAAGAAATGTAAAATAAAACAACTGTGAATGTCCCTTTACTTAGACTAGCAAAGATTAGAAAGCAGTATAACACAGTGTTGGTAAGGATGTGGGGAGAGAAACTTTCAGGCACGGGGAGTAGCAATGTAGACCAAACTCATTTATGCCTCCTTATGATCCAGCATTTCAAGTGTTAGTCTGTATGAAGATATTTCAGCTTTATTTATGAGAGCATTGAGTTGGAGGCAATCTTGGAACCCATCTTTAGGAGAATAGATCAGTAAAACATGCAAGATACACTCTATGGAGTACTGTGCAGCAGAGGAAAGAAATAGATCGGATATTCTATGCAGCAACATAGATGAGCTTGCAAACCACATATTATGTTTAAAAATGACAGATACCATTTGCCTAAATTAAAAATTATACATAAAAAACAAAAATACCTATTCTTAATACATAAAAAGAAAAAAGTTATGTGGAATTACTAGCATTTCAACTCTGAATATATAGCCAAAAGAATTGAAAGCAGGGTCTCAAAGAGATACTTGTGCATTCATGTTCATAGCAGTCTATTCACAATAGCTAAAGCATGGCAGCAACTCATCTGTTAACAAATAAATAGAGAAACAAAAGAAGTTCATCCATACAAGGGAATATTATTCAGCCTTAAAAAGGAAGGAAATTCTGACCCAGGCTACAACATGGGTGAATCTTGAGGACATTATGCTGAGTGAAATAGCCAGTCACAAAAAAGACAAAATATAACATGATTCCACATATATGAGGGTTTGGGGGGGAGGGAGGAATAAGATGTTGTTTTTTAATGGGTTTGGAGTTTCATTTTTACAAGATGAAAAGATTTCTGGAGATGGATGGTTGTGATGGCTAACACAACATTATGAATGTATTTAATACCACCGAAACTGTACACTTAACAACGGTTAAGATGGTAAGTTTTATGTGTATTTTACTAAATTTTTTTAAATGGGAAAGAAAAGAAAATGCTACATATTAAAAATTTTACCACCGGATCTACCTTACAGGAAATACTAAAAGAAGTTCTTTCTGTGGCAGTAAAAGAATGCTAACTAACATCATAAAAACACAACAAGATTAATTTCTTGGTAATGGTAAAGATATAGTTAGATTCTGCAATATGGTAATAGTGGTGCATAACTCACCCACAACTCTAGTTTAAAAGTCAAACAAAAGTGTAGGGAAAAAAACTATAACTACATTAATTTGTTATTAGTTATACAAAATAAAAACATGTAGATTGTAACAGCAATAACCTATAATGTGGGGGGGGGAGAAGAAGTAAAATTGTAATGTTTATGAATTCTATTGAAATTAAGTTCTCGTCAATTTATTTTATTTATTTTTTTTTTTTAAAAGATTTTATTTATTTATTTCATAGAGGGAGAGAGATCACAAGGAGGCAGAGAGGCAGGCAGAGAGGGGGGGAAGCAGGCTCCCCGCTCAGCGGGGAGCCCGATGCGGGCCTCGATCCCAGGACCCTGAGATCATGACCTGAGCTGAAAGCAGAGGCTTTAACCCACTGAGCCACCCAGGCGCCCAAGTTCTCATCAATTTAAAATGGGTTGTTAGGTTCTGTTTTATGTAAGCCTTATGGTAATCACAAGGAAAGTCCTAGAGTAATTACAAAAGAACATGATAAAGAAATCAAAGATACTGATACTCAAGGATATCAAACCACAAAAAAGACAGCAGTATAAGAAATAAGGAACAATGGATCTATTAAAAAAAAANTGAAAGCAGAGGCTTTAACCCACTGAGCCACCCAGGCGCCCAAGTTCTCGTCAATTTAAAATGGGTTGTTAGGTTCTGTTTTATGTAAGCCTTATGGTAATCACAAGGAAAGTCCTAGAGTAATTACAAAAGAACATGATAAAGAAATCAAAGATACTGATACTCAAGGATATCAAACCACAAAAAAAGACAGCAGTATAAGAAATAAGGAACAATGGATCTATTAAAAAAAAACCCAGAAAACAAAGGGAGCAATAGCAAGTCCTTACCTATCAATAATTACTTTAAACATAAATGGATCAAATTCTCCAATTAAGAGGCATAGAATGGCTGAATGTATAAAAAACAAGATTGAACAATATACTACCTGCAAGAAACTCACTTTAGGCTTAAGACATTCACAGAATGAGAGTAAAGGGATAGAAAAAGACATTTCAAACAAATGGTAACCAAGACAAAAAGGAAGAGTAGGTATCCTTCTATCACACGAATTAGACCTTAAATTAAAAATGGCAAAAAGAGACAAGAAGGTCAGTATATAATGGCACAGCAGTTGATACATCAATAAGATAAAACAATTGTATATATTTATGTGCCCAACATCAGAATACCTAATTATGTAAAGCAAACATTAACAGAGCTGAAAGGAGAAATAAACAGGAATACAATAATAGTTGGGGATTTTGTTGCCCTACTCTGAACAATGGATAGATCATCCAGACAGAAAATCAATAAGGAAACAGCAGACTTGAACAACATTCTAGACCAAATGGACCTAGCAGACATATACAGAACATCACATCCAACAACAACAGAATACAAGTGTATATTAAACATTTTCCAGAACAGACCATATGTTAGGACACAAACACGTCATAGCAAACGAGAGAAGATCAAAATCTTACCAAGTGTTTTCTCTGACCACAATGGCATGAAACTAGAAATCAGCAACAAGAGGAAAACTGTAAAATTCACAAACATATGGAAATTAAACAGCACTGTCCTGGACATCTGATGGATCAAGAAAGAAATTAAAGGGGAAGATACAAAAGTTTCCTGAGACTAAAGTGAAAACAACATACTAGAACTTATCGGATATTACACATAAAAAGATGAAACTGAATCTCCATCTTACACCACTCAAAAAAATTAACTCAAAATGGATTAAAGACTTAAATATAAGACCTGAACCATGGAACCCCTACAAGAAAGCACTGGAATAAAGCTTCTTGACATGGGTCTTGGTAATGATTTCTTTTTAATATGATACCTAAGCATAAGGAACAAAATAAAAAATAAACAGGTGGGTCCACATCAAACTAAAAAGATTTTGCACAGCAAAGGAAACCATCAACAAAGTGAAAAGACAAGCTATAGAATGGAAAAAAATTTACAAACCATATGTCTGATAAGGTGTTAATATCTAAAATCTATAAAGAGCTCATGGAATGCAATCACAAACAAAACAAAACAAAAACAAAAAGAAATAATCCAATTAAAAATGGGCAAATTACTTAAATAGATATTTCTCCAAAAAAGATGTATGCAAGGCCGACAGGTATGTATGAAAAGATGCTCAACATCACTAGTCATCAGGGAGATGCTAATTAAAATAACATCCAGATATCGCCTCACACCTATTTAAAGACCATCATCAAAAAGACAAGAGAGAAAAAACGCCGGCATGGATGTGGAGAAAAGAGAACACTTGTGCACAGTTGGAATTGTAAATGGGAACAGCTACTATGGAAAATAGTATGGAGTTTCCTCAAAAAATTAAAATAGAACTATCATATGATCCAGCAATTCTACTTCTCGGAATATATCCAAAGGAAATGAAAACATGAGCTCAAAAAGATATCTGCACACCCATGTTCATAGCAGCATTATTTATAATGACCAAGGCATGGAAGAGACCTGAGTGTCCACAAGTGGATGAATGGATCAAGAGTTGTGATATATATATATATATATATATATATATATATATATATTTAAGCCATTAAAAACAAGGAGATCCTACCATGTGTGGCAACATGGATAGACCTAGAAGGCATTATACTAAGTGAAATAAGTCAGACAGAGAAAGACAAATACTGTATGATCTCACCTATATGTGGAATCTAAAAACAACAGCAATAACAAATTCATGGAAAAAGAGATGAGACTTGTGGTCACCAGAGGCAGAGGGTGGAGGAGAGGGAATCAGAGGAACAGGGTCAAAGGCACAAACTTGCAGCTAAAAGATTAATGAGTCCTAGGAATGAGATTATGACATACTGACCACAGATAACACTACTGCAGGATATATAGGAAAGGTGTTAAGAAAGTAGATCTTAAAAGTTTTCACCACAAGGAGAAAATTTTTTCCTCTTTACTTCTCCTTCTTTTTTAAAATTTTATCTGTATGAGAAGGTAAATGTTGGCCAAACCTATTGTGGTCATCAACTCACAACGTATGTAGATCAAACCATCATGCTGTGGGCCATAACCATATACAGAGATTATAGTCCATTATTTTTCAATAAAACTGGGGGGGAAAAACCCCTTAGAATGGGACTTCTGCCTTGGATCATTCCATTTTCTTCACTCATCTGTTGAAGGAGACTTCTGCTGTTTCCTTGCCTTGGCTATTGTGAATAAAGCTGCAGAGAACCGAAATACAAGCGTCTCTTTGAGATAAGGATTTTGTTTCCTTTGGACATATATGCAAAAGTGGAATTGCTGGATCATTTGGTAGCTCTATTTTTAATTTCTCGAGGAACCTTCATACTGTTTTACAGAGTGGCTGTACCAACTGACATTCCCACCAACAGTGTACAAGTTTCCTTTTCTCCCACATCCTCACCAACATTTGTCATCTCTTGTCTTTTTAATAATAGACATTCTAATGGGTGTGAGGTGATATTTTACTGTGATTTTGACTTGCATTTCCCTGATGATAATGTTCCCTGAGCGATGTTGAGCACCTTTTCATGTATCCGTTGGCTATTTTTATGACTTCTTTGGAAAAATGTCTATTCAGATTCTTTGCTCATTTTTAAAATTTTTTCTATTATGTTATGTTACTTGCCATACAGTACATCATTAGTTTTTGATGTAGTGTTCTAAGGTTCATTGTTTATGTTTTGGGTTATTTGGTTTTTTACTTTTGAGTTGTATGAGTTCCTTGTACATGTTGGATATTAACCCCTTATGGATATGTGGTTTCCAAATATTTTCTCCCACTCCCTAGGTGGCCTTTTCATTTTGTTGATGCTTCCTCGTGTTGTGCAGAACCTAGTACCTTATGTGCCAAAAAGTAAGAAAGGGCTCAAAAACTGGTAGAAAGAATAGCAAAAGGATGTAGGATCCAACTTAAAGGGCTCCCAGTAGATAAATCTGGGACAATTTGTGCATCAAAGCAGTAAGGATAATATCAGATTGTATCCCATTAAATAAAAAGGAAATCCAAGGTCATGATGATATAAATAAATAAATGAATAAATACATAGGTGGAGGAGAAAAGATGCTTTTACTATACAGTGAAATGCCCACTAATAATGAGCACTTGTTAATTAATAAGTATAATATAGTTTACAGTGTAGAAACCCGGTGGAGACTTTCTAAAGCAAGTGATAGAGTTTAACATCCTTCATGATGGGACAGGTTGGCACCAAACACCTCCCGATAGGATGCACTGAGAACAACACAGCATCGCTTCTGTGAGATTCCTGCTCTAGTTGCATAACCTGACCCACATCATCAGGAAACATCAGGAAACCCACAACAAGGAACCATCTGCCGGGTAACCGTGGCATTCAAGATGCTGAGGTCAGGAAGGACAAGAAAAGCCTAAAGAAGTGTTCCTGACTGAGAAAAGTGTTCCTGATTGAAGGAAACTTGGAAGGCACCACAACTAAGTAAACGATTCTAGGTCTTGGGGCTATGAAGGACATTAGCAAAGTGGGCAAAATTGGAAAGAGGCTACAATTTCCCTAGTGATCTTGTGTCAGTTAGTTTCTGCTCTGGTTATGTGGGAGAGCATCCTTGTTTCTAGTAAAATTCTGAAGTACAAAAGGTTGATGAGACATATTTCCACCCTGCTCTCAAATGGGGGCCCGAGAAAAGTAGTACATTTATATCTAGCTATCGGCCTGTCTTTTGAGGCCGAGAGGGAGGGGGAGAGAGAATGATGAATCAGAGCAAATGTGGTAAAATGCGGACAGCTGGGGAGTCTGGATGAGAGATATGGAAGTTCTTCGGGCTCTTCCGGCAACGTTTCTGAAGGATGAAATGCTAGAAACAGCAATAACAAGGAGGTGGGGCAAGACTCACACACAGAGGAGCAAGGAGCGGAGCTGGAGGCAGGAAGGCAGCTCAGGAAGGGCTGGTGTAACTGAGGAGGAGCCCTGGCAAGGGGTGTCAGATCTCTTATCTGATAGACTTGGAGAACGATCACCCAAGAAACAGATCTAACTACAGAAACAAACCGCTGGGGGAGCTGGGCAGGAGGGTGGGGGAAATAAGTGATGGGGATGGAGGCGGCACTTGTTGGGGTGATCCCCGGGTGCCATAAGAAAGTGTTGAATCACTCGACTGAACACCTGAAACTAATATTACACTACGTTAACTGAGTAGAATTAGAATAAAAACTTACAAAGAAATCACCCACTTTCCTTGCTTTGCTTCATCTAATCCTCAGGTTAAATCTGCCCCATGGGAGTAGATACTCATCTTAGCCTCACTTTATGAAGAAACCAGGGGCTCAGATCCATCCATTCAACCGGCATTTACTAAGTGCTTGCTGCGGTCCAGTTTTACCACGGCTACGCAAAAAAAAATGTGAAGTGCGATTGCGGATGTGTGTGTGTAAAGCAATACAGGAAGGAGATGCCCTGTGACATTACTGTGCTAAGAGAGACTGCACGCAGGTAGAGGCTAGCGGCTACAAATGCTTCCAGCTTCTTCTTTGGCCTTTTTATCTGTTTCCAGTTTTCTACAATGAACATTATTGCCTTTGCGACAAGTTAAAATAGAAGCATTATTTCAAAAATGGAGCTGGAGGATGTCATCATGACAACCTGTCTCGTTAGGATATTTCTGTGGATCAAACATTGTTTCTTGATGCTGTCTTATTTGACCAAAGTGGTCAGATGTTTCTTAATTCCATTATGCCTTCTTCTCTCCACCCTGCAGAGACTAACTGGTAGGTTTACGAGTGGAAAGCTCACTTTCCCATTGACTACCAACACCTGGATTTGTCCCCATTCTCTGGGTGAAAACATAAGCCCAGGGCAGTGTAACTGCCTCCCTCCCAGACAAAAACTGTCCAGACCTTCCTGATACCAGGCTCTTTACACAAAGAAAGCACGCATACATAGTAGGTCCCTGACTGAAGGGGAAGGTGGCTGGATAAAAGCACAATTCTAGGTCCAAAAAGAGACCAGCCACCCCAATGATGTCACTGTGTTGTAAGATGGGACACCCACTCCCTCAGGGTACTTTCTGACTGATGGATTCCTTCCTCCCCTCTGCTGCCCAGGGCCATGGACTCCACCCCAGCCCCATCCATCCCGCTGGGGGTCTCTGGGTGTCCCTGTGCCTGTGTGCCTCCCAGAGCTCAGAGAACTCAGAGAAGTCAACACTGATCACTGCTAGATTGAACTGCCTTGTGTAAGCAATAATGGGGAAATAGGCGGAATAAATTAGGGGGTAGCCTTGCTGTGAAATTCAGTGCAGCCTCCAGAAACAGTGCTTTAATATGATTTATTCACCTGGGAAAGTGACCCCAACATATTGCTACTTAAAAACAGAAAACAGCAAGAGTACAGTTGTAGCCAGTCTTCGTCATCACTGTAAATACACACAGGAGATAACAAACACCAAACTAAAAAAAAGAATACATAGAAGAGGGCATGGTCATCTTTGGGTAGTGAAAACTGGGTGCTTTGAGTGTTTTTTCTTCCCTTTAAGTTTTTAAGCTGCTTTTTGTTTGTTTGTTTGTTTTGTTTTGTTTTGTGGTTGTTGTTATTGGGGAAGTGATTTTTTTTAAAATTTATTTATTCAACAGAGAGAGAGAGATTACAAGTAGGCAGAGAGGCAGGCAGAGAGACAGGGAGAGGAGGAAGCAGGCTCTCCACTGAGCAGAGAGCCCGATGCGGGCCTCGATCCCAGGATGCTGAGATCATGACCTGAGCTGAAAGCAGAGGCTTTAACCCGCTGAGCCACCCAGGTGCCCAAGGGAAAATGATTTTTAAAGAAATACACATCCTAGGGAAAAGGGAAGAAAGACGCAATGACCAGAAGGTACCTAGTGAGAGATCAAGTGTTAAGGAAATTGAGGGGAAATACGTTTCTTTGAGTTAAGAGTCCTCTCAACCTTACACATGAAGGTGGGTGAGTCCCCACCTCACCCCCCTCCCTCTCAGCCTGAGACACTGGCAGCTTGCACACCAGGTCATTTTTTTCTGCGGATGGGTCCAAGGTAACAGCCGGAACTCTGATCAGTAAAACCAGAAGGCTTGGGTAGAGAAGCAGGGCAGGGAAATTGACCCTGTCTCCTTTTGCCTGATATTAATTTCTGCAATAAAGCCCGCAGAATGTACTCCCGCTTCATCCAACTTACAAGGAAGGGAGATTCTGGAAAATATTCGGAAAAAAGAAACTGGCAAATGGAAATAATGACCCCCCCCGTGGCTATTTCAAGAAGTCAAATGTATTATGTGGGTGATCCGTGTCTAGCCCACCTCCTGAATTGTTTTGTTTTTGCAGATATAAAAATTCTGGCCAAGGGCTTTCTCCATTCCACTGCCGAGGGCTATTCCCCAATCCTATTTCCCACTAGGGCTCAAGTTGTTCCATAATAGAGTTCTCCATTCCTCAGGGTTTCTCAGAGCCTAAACCCTGCAGTGGGGGGTGGAGTAGGGGTAGGTGAGGGTGGGGAGGAGGCTGCTGGCTCCTGCTCTGCTCAGATTGGAATCAGCAGGAAATCATCTCTTCCAAGTTCACTGGTGGTGGGGGCAGGAGCAGGGGCGGAGGATGCTCAGTGGCTCTGTTTACAAATGTTAATGCTCACAAATCTGAAATCCTGTTTGGGCCCAAGCTCTTCCCTGGAGCCCTCTATCCCAGTCTTCTGGAATGTCCCATTTCGCTCATTCACCTCCTTTCTACCAGGGAGGAGTACTTGGAGAGGACTCAGTCGCCCCGGAAGTGATTTAGTCTAGACCGCCTTTAAACTTCCTCACCCCCACGTGGCTGCAACTCCACACTCTGCCAGGTGTCCCAACCTGCCTCGGCTTGGGTCAGTGTGCCTGGCCGGTCACTCTTGCTGGGTCCTGGATCGGCCTGCAGGGGCCCGAGTCAGAATCCAGCAGAGAGTTCGTGCTCCGCAGTGGAGGGGGACATGGAGCTGGCCCTCTCGAGCCTGTCCCTGGAGAGGAAGGGGACCCTTTTAACGAGGCTTATGGATAGGAGCCGGCGGAGCAGCTGGTGCAGGTACCTGCGGAACTGCTCCCCGACAAAGGCATAGATGACGGGGTTGACACAGCAGTGCGTGTAGGCAATCACCTCCGTCACCTGCATGGCTAGGTCAAGCTGTTTGCTCTGCCTGCACTCGTCGGTGAAAAGGCTGTCTTGGAAAGCAGAGACCAACATGGCCAGGTTGTAGGGGGTCCAAAAGAGAAAGAAGACAATCATGATGACAAAGATCAGTCGGACGGCTTTGGCCTTCTTCTCGTTGGGTCGTTTGAGCAGAATCTGTATGATCTCGGTGTAGCAGATGATCATGACCAACAGGGGCAAAACCAGCCCCAGCATGTTCAGTTTCAGAGCCTGGAACTGTTTCCAGGGTTTGAGGTATTCATGAGGGAAGTGGAGGCTGCAGGTGGTATGGGTGAACTCCTGCTGGATCTTGGAAAAGTAGAAGCCTGGGACAGAGGCCAAGATGGCCAGGGCCCAGGCGCTAACACTGGAGATGATACCAAAGATGACAGTCCGAACCCGCAGGGCACACACGGCGTGGACAATGGCCAGGTACCTGTCGATGGTCAGCAGGATGATGAAAAAGATCTCACTGTACAAGCCCGTGTAATAAAGCCCCGAGAGCAACTTACAGGTGCCATCACTGAAACTCCAGTCATCCTTCAGCTTGTAGTCGATCCAGAAGGGCAGAGTGAAGAGGAAGAGCAGGTCTGAAATGGCCAGGTTGAGGAGGTAGATGCTGGTCATGCTCTTGAGCCTCTTGTACTGCAAGAGGACCAGGAGCACCAGGATGTTGCCGACCAGGCCAATGATGAACACCAGGGAGTACAAAGGGGGCAGAAGCTGGGCTCCAAAGGCCCTCACCTCCCCCTTCTGGCATGGAGTTATGCCCTCCTCATAGTTATATTCGGTTGTCGTGTCATAGTCCTTTATGGGGGCCGAGGTTTCCATCCTGGCTTCTTGAATGAGTCAAGGAAGATGGTTTCTGTGTTTACTTGGCCGGGAAAGGCAGTGGGCTGTGGACAACAAAGACAAGATGGTGATTATAGGTCTTCAATCACCTGACAACTGTTTACCAAGTACCGACTGTGTACCAGGCCCTGGGATGCAACCTTGAGCAAGGGGGGTCCTCTCTGCCCTCATGGACCCTGTGGTCTAACAGAGGGCATAGGCAGTAAACAAATGAGCCCACCAATCATTACTTCAATTACTTTGCCACTAAGTGTCGTGAAGAAAAAGGCAACCAGCTGCAGAGCACAGACAGAGGGAGATCTCGCCACGCTGCTCCGAACCAGTGCTACCCACCATCTTGGCTTTGGGCTCAGTGCTAGACAATGCCCCCCCCCAACCAGAGGGGGTGCCACTATTGTTCCCAGTTTAGAGGTGATGATGCCAGAGTTTGAAGTGGTAAGGATATGTATCCAGGAGAATGAGACCTGGATGCTCTCGCGTGCATTCCTGAAACCATGTGCATCCCTGCCTCCAATCACAGAGCAATGATTTTGCACTGTGGGGTCTCTGGAAGGAAGCTGAGAATCCCAGACTTGCAAATGGGTCTTCACGGCTAGAGGAGCTAAAAAGGGTCTTGCCAGGGATGACATAGTATGGTGGGGGCACATGAAAATGTGTAGGGTTATTATTATTTTATTTTATTTATATTTGTTGGTTGCCACCGAGACTAGGGAACGCTACTATCTGGTCTTTCAGTAGGCAGGGCTGAGGATGTCCTCTAATGCAAAAATTATCCTACCCCAAAGGCTCACAGTGCTGTCATAGTGAAATTCTAGAAGGCCAGCCCCACCCCTTAGTAGATGAGGACCCCGAGGATACCAGAGAGGGTCAGCTTGGCTCACGCCATACAGCCTTGATGTGGCCCATGTGGGTCTACGGGTCACTCAGTAGGCCTCCTGGGAGGGCTGTGAGGGGGATTCAGACGACAGTACAGTCTGGGAGGAGTGGGGTGACCTGATGAGAAGAAGAAAGGATCGGGGGTGGGGGCAGAGGAAGGGCTCAGAACAGCCTTGAGCCATGAGGTATCATGTGGCAACCAGAGGTCTGCAGAGATAAGCTCTGAGATATTTTTACAAAGGGTTGCCTTGAAACAAAGAAAAACAAAAAAGGACCACTTGAGAGCTTGCCTTTGTAGGACTTCTCCAGGCCCCGACTTTCAGCATTCCTTTTCAATCCTTTCCACTTGCTACAGACACCTCCCCAAAGGGAGCATGGGCTTTCATGGAACCTACCAGCTGTGCGACTTTGGATGAGTTAATCTACCTCTCTGAGCCTCAGTTCCTCATCTGTAATGTGAGAGAGTAACACCTTGCAGGACTACTCTAATGTATGAGAAAAGCCACCCCCTAGTACTTACTGGGCCCTTAATAAATATTGGGGTTCCTCCTTCCCTGCACTGATCCTTCTCTGAGGCCACTCCCGAGCTCTGATCCTATTCTGGCTGATGTACCTTGCTTCCCAAGTCCCCCCACCAGTTCTCTCTGTAGTTAATCAGGAAAATGAATTTTACTTTATAGTGGTGGACCGGGACAGTCTCTTCCATGCGAACTGCACTTCGAAATTTTCAGTAGGTTTCCACCAGTCTGAAAAGTAGCCGGTTCCTACATCATAATTCCCACCCTGAATCTGGAGTCTCTAGCACTCTTCCTTCTAAATTGATTAATGAATGTTCTCCTTCCTACAAAATTCACATTTCTACAGTGGCCATTGGAAAATAAGGCACATGAGGCTGGGGTTGGCGGGGGCGGATGACAGTGTTGTACACCCTGGCTGGGGGACTGTCATTTCCAGTCAAAACCATCCCCTGTGGTCAACTCCCCCAGCTCTGGACTTGCCTCTACCCAACCAGCCCTTCTTCTGGAGAAACCCAGGCTGACAGTCCAAGCTGTGTGGACAATTTCGGATTTCCTGTCCAGGTATAGACAGGTCAGCTTGGTGGACAGCATTTTGGGGTGGGCTGGCAGGTTTTCAGCAGCAACTCCAAGCTGCTTGGAAGCCCAAGGAGCAACTGGTGCAAGACTGAGCCCAGGAGCCCAGTTTCTGGGAAATTTTGTCAAATGTGAAGGCAAACCGAGTCAGCATTGCTCGTGCCATTTGAACAGAGAATCACCTTCACCAACACCCTCCCCCCACCCACCTCCAACTGTGTTTACTATTTTGTCAATTTGCCAGGCACCACGCAACAGCTCTGGGAGAGAGATGGCCTGGCGGGGTGCATGGAGGGAGACAGAAGAACCCTGTTGCCACCTAGCCCTGCTGGAGTCTGCTGCAAATTCCACCCCAAGGCCATTGTGCAGTGGACAGCTGGAGCCCCGGGGCCCACCCTAATTCTTGCAGGGGCAACATCCTCTGGCCTGGGAGTGAGTGAAGTCTTTGACCAGAAAAAGGGTAGTCTGCAGGGATAAGACACCCAACCCTCGTGGTGTGCAGAGGCTGGCTTATCCCCTTTCATAAAAACCAACTGTGTGCATGTCTCCCCAGCTCAGCATTCAGGGGCTCCATGGCTTGAAATCAACCATAGTGAGGATATTTACATCATAGAAATCCACAAACACTAGAAATCAGGGCTCTTTTTTTTCCCCAGGAAAGCCAGCTGTTAAACATTTACTGGCCCTTCACTCTCCACAGTCTGCATAGCCTAGAGCTGTCCTGCTAGTCAGATTGGGGACTCGAGGGTCAGTAAGTGGTACACAGCCTGACGAAAACCTATGCAAACTACTGAGAGTTTCTAACTCTGAAAATCTGGGCCACTCCAGAGTTTATGGAGGAAAACTTGAAATAGGTACCTCCAAGTAGCCCCCACGCCCCTCTCTCTTCAGAGCAAATTCTGACCTGCCTCTTTGTTAAGTAGAACAGAATGGATGCATCCCAAGAGGACATCTCCCTGACTTTGGGAGAATAAAATCCTACCTCCTCCAAAGACAAATCAGCAGTCCTGATTGTGAGGCTCCTTGGTTCTAGTCTTCTCAAGAAACTGGTCCAGTATCAAGTCATCCTGGCATCTGCAACTTTTTTTCTAATTAGCATTTCCCTTTCGCTACAGTTTCTTCATACACCATGTTTGGGTTTTGTTTACACAGGGCAGTTTAGCAAGTGATTTCCTCTTGAATGTTTTTTGACAGAGATCCTCTTGTTCTTCACTGACTTTAGAAAGGTGGATTTTCTCAGTCTGTCACCAGCAACCCATCATTCAGGAAAGCTTCCCTTTTTTTTTTAAGCAAAAAACTCCATTTTACATCTGAGCACCTAGTCTTATAAATTCACCACTTGTCTGTATCGCTATACAATGAATTGCCTTCTAGATGCATCAATGGGCTACTTAAGTATCTGCTTGACCCTTGAAAAATTTCTCACCTTTGAGGAAACAAATAGGTCAAGAATGTCCTGCAACACGAGGACCACAGCCCCACCTGGCTGCATGCATGTCTACCAACCAGATCGCCCTCACGGTAACTGATGAGACAGAAAAGACAAGTGCCACTTACTCTGGTCCCTAGGGGTTTTGTCCACGAAGTCTTTGTTTCTGGAGCTTTAAGAATCTTTATGAATTCAAGTTTCAATGTCCTGACTGAGCAGGAAGTCTTCAGCTTCCTGTGTGATGATTGAGGACTTCAGGGTTCACAGTCTTTCAGAATGACAAGGGGACAAATTTCTTCTTTTTGTATCTGGTTGGGTGTCCGTGAGTGGCCACCACACACGCCAGCGGCTGTTCCTCGAGGCTGGGTTTGCTCGAAGGATTCTCTCTGCTCACTCAGCTGTGTTCTCCCTGGGGAGCTCTGCCTTAAGGGGACTGTGTTGGGTGGGGATGGGTGGAGTTGAGTGGGGGAGAGGTGGTATGAAGCGTTCTGGGAATTTGTGAAGCAATCGAAGGCTGAGATTATGCGCGTGTATTGAGGGTTGAGGGAGGGCGGGGCATGGCGGTCTCGTGGTCAGTGAGTGGCCTTTTTTTTCTTAAAGCTTACAAATGGAAGGGTTTAAACCAGAGCCCTGGGTCCTGTTCCTCAAAATGAGCGGGCTGAAAGCCCAAGAGAAGTGGCATTTTCTCTTTAGCGCCCCCTGGGTCCTTCACCTCTGACTATTTGCTGTCCCCCTCTGCACCCCATTTTCTGCGAGACCAAACCCCACTGAACAGTTCCACCTCAAGAAACCTCCAGCCTGGAGTGATCCCAGGTCTCTAGGTTGGGTTTTGGCCATTCCTTTCTGATTCCAGGTTCCTGTTGTATGCGATGATCCAACCAGAGGCCATGGCCAAATCCCAGCTCGGTCCTGGAGACAAGGGCATTTAACTATGCCTTGATAAGTCTTGGCTCCCACTCCATCAAATGAGAAGACTGAACACTGGCTCATAGCAGGATTCCCAAGGTCAGCTTGTAGGTGAGGAGTGTCCCAGAGCACCTGGCCCAAGGGGCAGTGTCTGATGGAAGATGCCTCCTGCGATTCTCCCCACGGCTGCCAACACCTGCTCTGCCACTGAACTTGTGTCCCCCTTGGGTTCCACTCCTTTTCCAAAATGTGGGGCCCCGCTAGCCTTCTTCATGGATGGTGCAAAGCACCGATTCAGAAACAAATGCCTTCGTGCTTTGGAAATGTCACTTGTCCCTTCAAGGCTGTTTCCTCATCTATAAAATGAAGACTTTAGACAAGGTCTTCAAAGGAACATTCCATGAGTCTTTTGGGGTTGGGTCGCCTCTCTTCAGCAGCCTGTCCACAGAGAGATGGGGGAAGGGGGAGGCCAAAGGTGACCAGATGGACGAAGAGGGAGATGGGTCTAAGAACTTGCTGCCTTTGTGCGGAGAGCAGGGTGCGAGGGGCGGGCTCTGATGAGCCTGGCAAACCAGACAGTCCAGCATCTTCTACTGGGCCCACTTCTTGGTAACTTTGGGTGTGCTATTTATGCTTTTAACGGTCTCTTTCCTCTTCTATAAAACAAAGCTAATGATGCCAACTTTATAGAGGATTAAATGAAGTTATATACATACCTATGAATGAATGATTTGGTGGAGTGCTTGAGACCTTATTGATGCCTGTCTTAATTTGGGTTTCCCTGTTAGGTGCAAAGCCGGCGTGGAATGTAGATACGAGTAGTGTGTTTGCAGGAGATCTCAGGAAGCGCTGTAGGGGAGGGGAAAGCGGGCCAAGGAAGGGAACGTGATGATGAGGGGAGCACTGTAGAAGGCAAGAGGTACCCGGGCCTACTGGGGAGCTCAGGGAGCCCCTGAGAGTCACCCCTACTGTGGGACCAGAGGTGAGGAGACCAGGCATGTATTTATCAAATCTCCACCTGCCCACCACCGGCAGAGGGCTGCTTCTCATTGGCTTGTGTACTGAATATCATCCCTAGAAGATTTTCCACCAGCACACAGGGCTGGTCCTTCAGGCAGTGACTGTCACCCTAGATGTAGTGGGGACAGGTGGAAGTAGTAGGGTGCACACCTCAAGGTTCTAACCTTGACTTCACCTAGGTCTCTGATGCCTTCATTTGGCACCCACTTTGTTTGTGTCGACCCCTGACCCAACCTGCTGGGTCTTCTTTCATCTCACACACTTCCACTGTGTGGGATTTTGACATCTGATGCTGACTCAGCCACTTCTGCTGCTCCTTTCCTGTCTCAACCTCAACGTCCCAGAAATCTCATGCTCTGTTTAACCAAGACAGGGCAAGGCCAGGCTCATGGACTGTGTGGAGTCTAGACTTCATGGAGGCTCACCCTTCAGGTTCAAGTGCTACACCCGTAGGTAAATTTCCAAGAGGGGAGGGCAGTGCCAGGACTGTGGAGTGCTGTCTGCTGCCCACTGTGTCATCTTTTTTCCCCTAAGTTCTTCTTGGTTGCCCTATTGTTCTGGGTCATGTCCCAACATCAAAGAGGGTGTTGGGCATACCCATGACCCTTCTCATCCTGCCTGGATCGTCCAAGATGCCACCTTCTCCCTTGAAGCCTTCCTACTCCGCAGCAAGAATTCCATCCAGGAGGGACAGATGCTGGAGCTCTGAGAGTTTTAAGTTTTTTTGGGGGGGTGGTGAAGTTCCCTTTACTTACACCTAATGGCATATGTTGGATATTTTTTGACAATAAACAGCAAGGCAGTCCACTCGAAATAGTTCCAAAAAATTTTAAAGAAGACTAGAAACTGTCCTTGTCTCATGAACCTTGAGCTTCGCTCTATTTTGTTATTAGACTCTAACATTCCCTTGTAATAATTCTTGATGACTTCACAATCCACACATGTCTGCAGCCTGACACCCTCACACGCAGGGGCTTAACATCACGCTGACATGGTGGCGTGCATCTGTGGGGCGTGGGTGTCTCTGTGTGGCAGTGGGTGCTCGACTGGGGGGGTGTCCCAGCTTTCCACATGGCCTCCCGTCCTCCAGCCAGCCATACTGGCTTTCTCCCCTGGATGGGGAGGGGGGGTCCTCAGGCATAAGCAGAGACTGAAGAGTGTCTTCAGGCAGAGCATCAGAAGTCACCTGATGTCCGCTTGGCTGCATCCCGTCAGTCACAGCAAGTCACAGAGCCCAGCAGCAACCAAGGAGTCGGGGGATGGAAGGAGCATTTCAGCTGGAGCCATCGAGTCACGCTGTGGAAGGCCATGTGCCCCAGGACAGAAGGGCCTGGAAACCCTATTTTACCCTCCACCGAAGTGCAGGTTTCCTCCAGCTCTGGGGCCAACGGTTTCCTTGAACGCTTCCCCAACCTTGGCCACATCTTCCACGTTGCCCAGCCACTCACCCCCTGTGATCCTAACTCCTGGTCTCCCCATCACACCACCTGTAGCCCTTCATACCTCAGTCCTCAGCACCCCAGCCTCTGACCCCACTCCCATCATTCCTCCCTCCTGCAGCTCGGCCCGGTGGTTCCCGGACCCCAGTGGGTTGTCAGCTCTCCACAGACCATCTGCCTCCTCCTGCCCTTGCTGGCCATCATTGTAGCCCCTCCCTGACCTACGCCCCCCCTCCCTTCCTGAGGTCCTCTCTGACCTTGTGGTGTCCGACCAGCAACATCCTGTCCTGGGCAGGACCAGCAGGGTACCCACGCCCACAAAGTTGAGGGTGGCCAGAGGGAACCCCGCAGGCATCCCTCCCTGGACCGTGCGAAAGGAATGGCAGCCCCACGGGAGGGTGCACGGTCACCTGTGGGCAGTGTGGTGGCGCTATAGTGCCACTCCACCTGTCTTTCTGATGCACTCAGACCAGCTCTGCTGGCAGCCCAGGGAGGGCTGCTGGCGTCACCTGCAGGCATGGTGACCTCTACCAGAAGACAGGGCAGCCTCTTCCTTCTGCCAGTGGAGCAGACAAAGGAAGCTCGGAGGAGTTCTGTGAGAAAACAGCCCCTGGGGAGGTCGATTCTCTCCAGTGCGACCAGGGGCAGGGCCTGGCTGACAGCCACAGGAGGGAGGGCTCCTCCTCCGAGCTCTGCGGCTGCAGGGCGATGCACATAGCAGGAAACAGACACTGGAGGGCAGGGTTTGAGAGCTTAGAACCAACCAACAAGGGGAAGGACGAGCCCATGATCCTCACCCAGCCTCCTTCCTCTCCCCCGCCTGACCCCCCGACTCCCCAGTCTCCAGGGTGGTCGAGAGGCCCCCAGAGCCCGGCCACTGGGCCTGCAGACGCTGCGCACCAGACCATGGCAGGTGGCAGGGCTAAGCGCCCACGAGAACTGAGTAGCAACTTGCTGTCGGTAGGCAGGGGGCTGTGAAGATGGTGATCGTAACCCTTTGTGCCTCAGATCCAAGCTGCAGACCGTGAGGTGTGTGCACCTGTCGCTTCTTCTATTGTGTCTAAAAGCAGAACCCCGTGGGGGGCTCCTGCGGGCACTGGTTTCCTCCCACTTCGTCCATCCCCCACCCAGGATGTGCCCTCTGTCTCTGTCACGCCCGGGGCCATCACAGTCCCCTGGTAAGTGAGGCAGGGCCTGGCATGCTGGCGTTCACTCCAGAGGAGGTCTGTAGGGGGGTGGGGCAGCATCAGCCTCACGTGGGAGCCGGTTGAGAAGAAAGATTCTAGGCCTCACCCCGGACCTGCCGAATCAGAATTCCCAGGATCGGGTGTTGGACCCAGGAAGCTGTGAGCACCCCTGGGGCCTCTTATTTATTATGCTGGAGTTTGAGAATCATTGCTAGACACTTGCTGATCAATGTGTGATGCGCGTCCGAAAATGCAGACCATAGGCCCGCTGAAGGAGAAACTGCGTTTTCACCAGATCCCTCCGGGGATTTGTTTGCACATTATGGTGTGAGACGCCTGGGTTCTAGAATGTCACGCTCCAGTGGGATATCTGTGCAGGGTTCAAGAGATGCCCAGAGGAAGCTGGGTGGAGTCCAAAGCATCCTGTACAGATGTTTACACCTAGTCCGGGCTAGAGAGATGAGTCTGTTGGAGGACCAGGGACAGGAGCTGGGTGAAGGTTGCCCCTCAGGGTGTAGACGCTCGGCAAACATCTCTGCTTGCTGCACAGAAGGAGCATGCTAACTGGGCTGCCCAGATGGACACAACTTCCGAGCCCCACCCTGAAGCTTAGTGGGGCTGCCCTGGGTCCTGACCTCGCGTCTGGTCCCCATGCAGTGTTGGCGAGGTTGAGGAAGGAAGTCATACCTACCCATTGCTGGTGGGAGTAGAAATCGGGTCCCCCACTAGGGAGGGCTGTTTGGCCATGTCTATCAGAAATCAAATGTGGGGGCATCTGGGTGGCTCAGTCAGTAAGCCTCTGATCATGATCCCAAAGTCCTGGGATCGAGCCCCACCTCGGGCTCCCTGCTCCGTGGGAAGCCTGCTTGTCTCTCTCCCATGCCCCCTGCTTGTGTTCTCTCTCTCACTGTCTCTTTCTCTGTCACATAAATAAATAAAATCTTTTTAAAAAAAGAAATCAAACGTGTGCATCTTTCATTCTAATTCCACCTGCAGGAATTTATCTTACAAATATTTATACCAGTGGCAGAAGATACAGGTGGCAGGCTTGCTGGTTCAGGAATATTGTGCAAACTTCCGTGTTGGTACAAAATGCCCCCAGGCTGGAGGGACCGAGTAAAGGCCGTGTGCAGGATGCTGCCAATGGGGGAGCCGCTGGTGGTGCAGGTGCCCTGTGTTTGGAAGGAGGCGACAACGAACTACTAATCTCCTGGTCTCTGGGGAGGGAAATAGGTGACGTGGGGAGAGACGAAGCTTAATTTTCACTGTATGTTATTTTGTACCTCTTGGCTTGCATCTGCCTGGCAGTTCTCAAAATGTGGTCCAAAGACGCCTAGGGGTCTCCCAAACCCATCCCAGGGTCCCCTGACACCTGCCCTTTTCCAACTACGTAGCTGTTGGACGGCTGGTTTTCCTCCACAGACTTCACCCAAAGCAATCACAACAGACGAGGGCTGAAGCAGCTTTGGGGATCCGTCTGCTCTTCCCACTGACCTTCTTCTCACCTGGGAATATATAACTATTTTCATGAAAGTATTATTTATGTCATTACGGAACAGTTTTCATTCCTGCTATTTTAAGAGAATGCCTGAAATTTTTTTTAAGTTCTCAGTTTTGATTTCCGAGACAGCAAATATGAGTAACTGGTGTAAACAAAAGCTCTTTGGTGTCTGCAGTCACTGTAGGGCACACATGTTCCTGAGACAGAACCCCGGGTGCGGGGGCCTGGCAGAGCGCTACGGTTGTGTTCTTAATTCTTGACTCCTCCCATTAGAAGTTAGGGACCCAGAACAAGTTAACTATTTTTCTGAGCTTTGCTCTGTGTGCATTAATAAGATGATGCACATAAAATATTTAGCACATTGTATATACTCAATAGACCCTGTTATGATGGGTCCCCAAACCCTACAGCCGACTCAGGCTACCCAGCTGAACTTACAGTGACGTTAGGTTGGCAGCTTGAACTTGGCCCCACGGAGAGTCTTCACACCGGGAACGGACCAACGCTACCCGTCAATGCCTTTTTCATTCTTCCCTGCCAGAGAGCTGATATGAAACCAGCTCCCCTCTGCAGGGCAACCACAGGCCATGCATGTATGGGGGAGGGGGGGTGGAGAGGGGATGTTGGCACGGCTTTAATGGGACATCTGTGAGGGCAGAGGGACCTAACACAACATTTTGCATCTGAGCGCATACAGACCTTTGGTCTGGGCAGAAACGAGCTTTTATTTGAATGTCTGCCCCTTGCACAACAAGCTGGGGCCCAGTTCCCTAATCAGGGGGATCCCCTCCCATTCGAGGTGCACCCCCACACACCACCAGACCCCGCTCATCAGCCCGGTCCTCTCCGTGGAGGGAAGCCTAGCCTTGCCCACCCCCCTGTGCGGGGCGGGGGTGGGGAGGGTGCCGCTGGGGAAGGGGCCCTGGGCCATGAAACACACACAGAAGTTCCAGCCCCGGCTTTGTGCCTCTGCTCAAGGCATCTTACACTCACTTCCCCTTTCTGGACTTTCTAGCTTCCCTCCTGTCTTCCTTTTCCTTCTGTGGCCTTTTGCGGGGGAGTGAGGAGAGGAGGGTGCTAGTTTGTTCTGTTTTCCGGCCTTCATAGTTGGTGTTTACTCTCTCCAGCAGCACCAGTTGGCAGCTTCCCTGTCATTGAAGGGCATGTTTAAATATTTCTTTTTTTTAAAAAGATTTTATTTATTTATTTGACAGAGAGAGAGATCACAAGCACGCAGAGAGAGAGGAGGAAGCAGGCTCCCCGCTGAGCAGACAGCCCGATGCGGGCCTCGATCCCAGGACCCTGAGATCATGACCTGAGCCGAAGGCAGAGGCTTTAACCCACTGAGCCACCCAGGCGCCCCTGTTTAAATATTTCTCGAGACTCTTGTGTTCTTTCACTCCCGCAGACCAGGCCTCCCCAAAGTCCCTGAGGGCAGCCAAGGGGAAAGCTCAAGAAGGGAAGCATCTCCTGGCCTCCTTTGTCCTGCACCAGCATTTCCTTCCCCAGAGTGCCC
>LNAC01000008.1:6282918-6317228 GCA_002007465.1 Ailurus styani | reverse complement strand
CCTCCCCTCCATAACCCTCAGTTTGTGTTTTGTCCTTCTTCCTACTTCCTTGGGTTTTTGTTTGGTTTGGTTTTGGTTTGGTTTTTTTTTTTCCTCTTTTTCTAGTTTCTTGAGAAAGAAACTTGGATTACTGATTTGAGGCTGTTCTTTTCTAACCTAAACATTTCATGCCCTGTGTTGGCCTCTCAGAGCTTCCTCAGCTGCACCTCGCCGATCTCTACTCCTTATACTTATGTTTTCATCTAGTTCTATGTATTTTCTATTTCCATTGAGACTTCCTCTTTGACCCATGCATGATTTAGAAGTGCATTTTAAAATTTTCAAGTGTTTAGAAATGTTCCTGTGATTCATTTTTAGTTGATTCCGTTTTGGTCTGAGAATGTATTCTGTGTTGTTTCGATTTTTTTTTTTTTTTTAATTTTGAGGCCCTAGGTGTGGTTATCTTGGGGAATGTTCTATGAGCACTGGAAAATATTTACTAATTGTGAAGGCACTGAAATCCTGTATTAATTCCCTTTCTGGCCAAAGTGACCTGCAGAAGCCTTTTTCATGAGCAAAAAAACCCTGACTGATACAGGAAGGTTATAACCCATACCGCACAGCAATCCCTCGTGAAATCCCTTCTGTACTTGCTGTCTTCTTTTCCCAAACTCTTTCTCGATCTGCTGCCCCATTGTGGAGTGTCTTCCCTTTGGGCCCCTCAGGGCCTTGCCAATCCCCCGGGTGCCAGCGGCATCTTTCTTCCCAGACCTCACATCATACCCACTCCCCAGGCTACTTGATCCTTCCCTTACCTACAGAGATCTTTCCTCTCTCAAATTAAAAAAAAAATTGTGCCCTCCTCACCCCCATCATCTCATGAAGAACCTTCTTGGTGATTCATCCTCCTTACAAGGCAGAGGGGACTGTAAGTAGCAAATAACTCTCTCCACCTCTTGGGCTGTGGTGTACTTGTTTTCTTGACCACCTGCTCTGAGGTCTAAGTTGTGGGAAGCTTATTCTCAAGTCTAGAATCCTTCTAGAACCTTTGAACAACAACTGAATCTTGATATTCTTGATGGTCTGGGTTATTTTAAACTCTGTTGGGGCTATTTCACAGCTCCCACGGGAGTGGGAAAAATGTTGTTGATTAGTTCTTCTCAGGCTGACAACAGAGGCTTAGGAGACCAGAAGGATCGGGGCACAGGCCTATTCTCTGCCCCTGGATGGCCGTGCAGCCACGGTGGGTTGTGTCAGCCCCCGTGGCTTCCTCACCTGTAACTTGGACACCTATAGGTCGTGACGGGAACGACAAACCATGGTAAACCCTTGGCATGGGACTGTTCAAAAGATGATAGCTGTTCTCTTCCTGTGTTACTTAGATGGGGTGTTGTTGCTGTCATACCATATGTCAGTATCTTTTGCTCCTTCTTCTTCCTAGCTTTCCTTTCACCTTCAGGGAGCTGTATGCAGACCTGAGACTGTTAGTAATTCCTGGGCTCACCGATAGACTGCCTGTCCAGCCTCTCTTGCATTTATGTGTGGTTGTATCACTGGATTCTTACTCGTGGAGTGGGACAAACGTGATGTGAGCAGTTTCTAGGCCTGTTCACAAAACCCTTTCATGCTCTTTCCCCTACCTCTTGGGTGAGGCTGCTGCAGACACTGTGATCTTGGTACCAACTAGAACAGTAGGTAAGGTGCCTCACTCCCTGAATTAATGACTGGAGGCAGACTGCCACCGATGAGTGATTCCTGATTAGCTACACATGATCTAGAATTGTATATTTAAGCTCATTATGCATTTTGGAGTGTGTTTGTGAGTAGCTAGCATTTTCTTAACTGATGTAGAAATCGGTACCTTGATGTAGTGCCATTCAAAAACCTAAACTATGTAGTATTGGCTTTATGTTCAGGCAATGGGCTGCAGAGAAACTGATCTTAAGAACTGGAAAGATGTGGTTGCATGGAGTTGGGGGCGTGGGAGGATGGCCAGCAAAGGGGCACAAGGAATCTCTTGGGGGTCATTGCAAATGTTTCGTATCTTGACTGTGGTAGTTGTTTTCCAGATACGTGGAAGTGTCAAAATTCATCAGATGGAGGCAGTCGATTGTCCAAAAAACCATTTTTTGGTTTCATTCATTCAGACACCAATCTGAATAAGCCGATGCAAAAAAAGCAACTGCCATTCTTCTATCTCCCTCTCTTCTATCAGGTTCCTGGAACCTTGAGGCGAGGAGTCGCATGCAAGTGATTTATTTCTTTTTTTAATTTAAATTCTAGCAAACATAGAATCAATATTGGTTTCAGGAGTAGAATTCAGTGATTCGTCATTTACATACAACACCCAGGGCTCATTGCAGCAAGCGCCCTTCCTTCATCCCCATCCCCCACCGAGTCTATCCCCCACCCACGTCCCTCGGTCAACCCTCAGTTTCTTCTCCGAGTGCTCTCAGAAGCAACCAGCAAGCAAGGGAGTGAGAAAGCAGGACAGGCTAGGAGGAAGTCAGCACGAGTGACGGCAGGCAAAGCCCCCCCTCCGCCCCATGTATATAATGTACATGTTTTCTTCCGATTGTTTTTGAAGAGATGTAGAGTTAAAGCCCAGGTGTTCGGATATAGAAGGCAGCAGCTGGATTCGGGCCATGGGCTGCTGCAGTGGGATGGGGGTCCGGGCCAGCTGCACACTCCCCCAGCCCCGCCTGTGCCACACCCTGACCTCCAGGGAGGCAGCAGCTGCAGGGGTGGGGGGGGAGGTGTGGAACTGGGGATCCCATGCAGGGGGATCCAGGCCCAGCCCCACTGTGTTCTGGCTGCATGATCTTGGGCTCATTGCTTAACCAACTCGCTTCAGTTCCTCCTCTGAGAAATGTTAAAAACAAGCTCACTTATCTCACAGGCTCAAGGAGAGAACTTTTACTCAAGACCAAGCACGTGAAGTCCTTTGCAGAGGCCCTGGTGTGACACAGGTGCTCAGGAAAAGCTGAGGAAAAGCTGTTTTTATTATTAAACCATCATTTCTCTGCCCTCCTCCCCTCCTGCAACTTCCCCACCATAGACAACAGCCCCCGGCCCTGTCACTCCTGGCTCCTGTGAGTCCCTAGGGTCCTCCTGCACTCCGGACTGATGGACCCTCCCTCCAATCCCCACACTGGCTCTTCTAGGTCTTTTCCAGAGCATAGACTTGGGCACAGTTTTTTAATTCACGCAGGATTCGCACTGTGCCGAACAGAAGCTCGACACGTTTAGAAAGGATCCAGCTAAATCTTGTTTTGTGAAGGTGAACCATCAATCCTCTCCACCCTGATGTCCCACTTTGGGTGTCCTTCCAGCCCCTGGGGTTCATAGAAGTCTCCCAGACGCCATACTCCTAGGTCGTGAACAAAGCAGAAATGAACTTTTCTCGAATGGGAGAAATCATCCTGGCTGCTGTTTGGCGAAAGAAATGAGCGTAAAGATCGATAATCTCCCACCCCTTCCAGCTCCTGTTTTCCTCATCTATTTTGTCTATTTTCTCCCTCCTCCTCGTGCCCTCCCCCAGCTTACATTTCCAAGGGCAAGCCCATCTCAGAGTATAAGGGAACATGGGAGAAAGGACTTCACTCTTCTACTCCACTGAGGTTATGCAAGTTTGCTCTTACTTATCCGGGGGTGCATGGTAGCCCATACCCTGGGGAGAAAACTGTTTTCTGCACCATTTCTCAATCATTGCACACTTTTTTCTTCCCCATCCTATTTATTTACTCTTTTCGCATTAGATTTTTGCTCTTTACACAGATGAATAAAAAAGAACAAAATGAAACACACAAAATGATTAGAGGGACAGTAGCAGCAGAGCCCAGAGCCTCATAGGAATGGCCTAGTGGGGCCCGGGGTCTGTTTTCAGGCTAATCTGAACACGCAGGTAGTGCTAGTCCAGATCCTGAAAAGTGGACATCAAGGAGGTTTTATACCTTTTAGGGTTTATGAGAGGAAATGGGGGCGGGCAGCAGGGACAGCTGCCAGGCACCCTGTGGAACAGGGCAGGACGGTGGAAGCCTGCTGGCCATCACGCAGACGCAGACAGAGGGACGTTTGGTGTCGCACTGGGGAGTCCTTGCACTGCAGTCAGCCAGCAGAGGAGGAAGGTGTCCCGGGAATGAGCCTGCCTCCGCACCCCCACTACCCTAGGTCAAGGGCAGATGGGAACCATGGGACATGGGGCCTTGGAGCAAGCGCAGCCCTGGTTTCAGAGCCCAGCAGGGGGCCAAGGTCAAGCCCCTACCCTGCAACTGGAGGTGCGAAGAGTACATGCTCATGACCACAGCATGGGGGTGGGGTTTGCTCCAGCTTGGCTTTACTTGAGTTGGAGGCCAATGCTGAGGCTAGACTCTGCTTTTCTGTTTTCTGCACATCCTGCCAAGTCCACCACCTCCCTCCAGTCTTTCTTATGAGCCATCTAGGATGGGGAAGGTCATGTTTGTGAAGGCTTGCTTCCATAGATTTTTGAGCTTCACAGAAGGGCAGTGGGCTGTGGATGGGGGGGCCCTCAGAGAGAACACTGGGCCACCAGCGAGCCGTTGACCTCAGCCCTTCCACTAACCCCACTGGGAAAATGTTGGCCCCAGGAGATGCATGGTCCAAGCTCAGCCTCTGTGCCCCAGGTGGTGGGCCCCAGGACCTTGTACCCAGAAGCTGCTGACCGGAAGCTGGGTGCAATTCAAGGAAGCTTGTACTCTCTGCTACTCTGGCAATCACTTCCTTTCACACGCTCGTGACTGAGGTTGACCTGACCTCTCCTGCAAGAGACTTCTGGCCCTTTCCTAGTTCCTGAAGGGTCTTTGTTTATTTCTCCTGCCCTTGCTCCTATCTTCCTAAGCTGTCCTGTGTTTGGTCTGTTGTGGTGGTGGTGGTAGTGGTTTGGATTGTTTTTCCTCTGAAATGTTTCTGCTTTAGTTTATGTGACATTGAGAATCTGGAAGTTCACAGGGTATTAGTGTTTGGGGTCAGGTTTTCCTGTGAGTGGCCTGAAGGAAGCACCAAAGTCTCCTGCCCCTCCTAGGAAGAGCCAAGACAGAGCAAGCCTGCATGGTCCTCAGGGAAATCTCCTTGGGTTCTGCCTGTAGGTTTGGTTACAATGTCATCCTCATGGTCAGCTGACGCCCAGTGGGCCCCTGTCCTGCAGATGGTGGGACTGGGCAGGAAAAGAGAGTGCTCAGTGGGTAGTCTACACTGTGGGGTGGAGCCCAACTCTGCTCTTCACCCTCCCTGTGGCTTTTGCCAAGTCCTTTGACGTCTCTCGGTTTTCTTGTCTACAAGATCGATGTAACAAGAGCATCCTTGCCGACCTCGTGGGCTGCTCTGGAGACCCCCATCAAAATGATAGGAGGGGCCGGAAAGCAGTTTGGAGCTAGCTGCCCTGTGCTATGTCCATGTGCAGAGCAACTGTCAGACCACCATCTCCCAGAGCTCCAAGGAATCCTGGTCTTGAAGAATGTGAACAGGTGTTATTGGAAAGAAAACAATTTTTTTTTCTACATTAAAAATAGATCTGGGAAATGCTGGGTAAACAAAGCTTAAACTGGTTCTGCACTAGAGGATTTCTCAGGGACTTCAATGTACTGTGGATCTCCATGAGAGTTTTCCAATAGTATATGAGAAGATCTTCTTTAGGTGGGAACCTGTGGGGCCTCACACAACAGCCTTTAGTGGAAATGCCCTATGAGATAACACAGCGATTCCTGGAGGACCTAGGCATCAGATTTGGGACCAACTCTTGTGCTAATGCTGGATCCTAAGAGACATCAAACACATTGCGATGGATTAGTTAGTTTCACCAACAGATGGGTAATGAGGAGCTACAGCCTGAAGGGACCTGAGGTTCTTGATACCAAAACAAGCCCAGGAGGATCCTTGATGTGTGAAGAATCTGACCAAGATCTCTCAGAGTCACCGCATGCCCTTCCACAGCCCACACAAGCTCCCGAGTCCTGTTTCCATCCAAATCATGTGTGGTTGTGTTTATCCTCCCATAAATTAACCCCCATCGTAACTTTCTCTAAAGCTTAATCTCTCAGTTGATGAGAAAACATGCCTCTGACCAGAGCCCCCAGTGGAGGGGCTCCCGTGCTTTGTAGCCCACACACTGAGGGCGCTGTGGGGTCCCTCCCCGGAGGATCCCAGTCATTGCTGGATTTCACACTCCCCAGCAATGCACCCCAAACCTGTTTAGACTTCCTTCTGACAGCTCTCCTCTACCACCATCGCCGGCACTTGGCTTGTTCCACAATGTAAGGAAGTTCTTAGGTTGCTTAAATCATTCCAGAAGAATCCTAAGTCCTCATTGAGGGGGGAAGTCAGAGCTCAACGGTGGTTGGCCATGTACCAGATAGAGGGCTCACTTCCTACCCAGCCCTACCCTTGCCACCCACCCGTCTCCTCCTGGAGGACACTTGGTGTGAACACCCAGCTTCCACCCTCCCCGCTACAGGAGGCACAGTGATGTGAATTTGGAAAGTTTGGGAAGAACAGCAGGGGAGGCTTGGCTCGGCTCCATCCTCTTTCCCCAGGTAGGAGAGCTTGGTGTTGCCTTTGCCTCAGTAGATAAAGCATCCAGCCCTGCGATTTGGGGAACAGGGTCCCTTGTGGCCCCTCCTTGTCTTCACTTGCTCAGAACCAGAGAGCAAAGGGGACAGGTGGGGAGGGCAGGGGAGCTGACTTCTCTTCAGATGATACTGAGCACCAGAAATCTAGGTTGGCCATAAATGCCTCGGAAGTTCAGCGGAGGAGGCGAGGACATCTGCTACGGGGTGAGACACTGTAGTCCTGGTCAGCAGTGGCTGGGCCTTTCCCACAAGCAGACACTGTGCTTGGTACTTTCATGGGCCACCTCGCCTGCCGCTCTCTTCCATGTGTGCTGTTTGCTGATGAGGAAGCCACGCACAGGGCCAGCTACCTGGACTCGGACTCCCGTTGTTTTAAGCAGAAAGGGACAGCCTCCTAGGGGAACTGGACCTTGACTGCAGATGGGGCGCAGACCAGCAGAACAGAGAGACGGCGGGGCCGGTCTCAGGTAGCTCTGAGTCCCCTGTGGGGCTTGAATGGGAGACTTGGGGCAGGAAGAGAGTCCCAAGAAACGCAGCTGGAAACCTGGGATTTTCCGATCCAGCCTCTCAAGTGCGGAGAGAGCAGTCCTTATTCTCAAATAAAATTTGCATGACTGTTCTGTATGGATGGCTGTTTCTGTGATTTGTGCTGCGTAACCAACCACCTGGCCTTGCACATACACAAGCAGACTGAGAAATGTTGTTTATGAAACTCGTGCTATGTCAATGACCTTGGTGGCCTGGTTATTTAAAATATATTATCTGGCCTCCAGGTCAGAACTGGCCCTTCTGTTCTGGACGCCAAGAACTACAAATCTGGTCTCACATCGCCTCCTGCTCCAGGCTGGGCTGCTCACCCTCCACCCCTCCTCCCCTCCACGCCCCCAGAATGGAATCCAGGAGTGGGGTGCAGACACACACACATATAGCCCAGGCTCCTTGAAACTCTAAAAGCATGATAACATAGAAATGCAGCTCGCTCCAAACTGCACTTCAGCCAACAAATGTTTAACTTCAAACCCTGTCATTTGCTCTATAAATATGGCCCTTCTGGGGAGGGTCAGTAGGAAGTCTCACCCGAGGGGAGGACCCTCCGCCCAGGCCCCTCAGCCTGGATCCCAGCCTGGTTGTCTCCACCTGGCTTCCCCAGCGAGTGAGGTCAGATGTCGTAAGTACCCAATTTGATGTAACTTTGCCTTGTTCTCATTTATTACCTACTATTCCCTTGATCTATGTGTAGATTCCTTTCCTCTTCTATTTCTATTAGGTTTCTATACTAATAACACCACTTTCTTTCTTTTTTAACATATTTTTTAAAGATTTTATTTATTTATTTGACAGAGAGAGAGAGATCACAGGTAGGCAGAGAGGCAGGCGAGGGGGGGGCGGGGAAGCAGGCTCCCTGCTGAGCAGAGAGCCCGATGCGGGGCCCAATCCCAGGACCCTGAGATCATGACCTGAGCCGAAGGCAGAGGAGCCACCCAGGTGCCCCTTCTTTCTTTTTTGAAACCAAAAAGACTGCTGTTGTGAATCTTTTTCCCCGAACAATTACGAAATGAGGTCCGTCCCTTATTCTTTCATTTGTTCAATGGGTATTCACCCAGTGCCCTTGGTGTGTAGGGGAGAGGAGGCACGGTGAGCAGGGGGGGAGGGCAGAGGGGGCCTGGACCCTAGTTCCAGGGAGCTGCCCTCGCAGGGGTGAGTGCACAGCTCCCCAGGCTGTGCGTCCCCAGCTCCTTCAGGGGGCTCCCAGGATGGGTCCTCCCTGGCAGGACACCCTGCTGAGGTTTCTAGCTCTCTGGGGCAGAAATCTGCCTCCTGGCAGCCTCTCCACTTTGGTCTCAGAGAGCCCAAGGGAAAGGCCAACCCAATTATAATGTAAAACAACTTCCTATCTTCTTCAGAAAAAAATCTTCTAGTTCCTCTAACTTTTCTCTGGCAGGGCTTCTAGGACCCACCTCACACCGAATGCTGGCTGTCAAGCTCCCTCAAACTCCAGCCTCCAGTGAGCCCGTGAGCCCTCTCTGGCAGAGCCCTTGCTTTTTTCCCTATCTTTTGTGTATCCTTGGAAGCATGTGGCACAGCCCTGCGTACATAGCAGATACGTGATAAACACTTGGTCAATTTCATTGACGTGTCCACTGGGCCAGTTTATCAGAGCTCTTCCCACACATGTTGGGTGACGCGTGCCCTGTGCCCAGCATCACGAGAGGTTCCCTTGGACACAACAGCACACAAAGCAGGCACATGTCACAGTGGTATTCTACCCACAGCCTATGTTTGCTCAGCCCTATATCGTCCACAGAGCGTTTTCCCATATTCTAGTTGTTTCCATGTCCACCCTATGATTTACAGATGAGAAGGCTGAGGGCCAGCAAGACCTAACGATGAACACAAGGTTATACTGCTGTGGGGGCCACAGCTGAAAGGCATTCTCGGGTCTTCTACCTTGACTCATTGAAGTCTCCTGTTGAGTTCTGTAGAATAATTTGGTTATACTGCAGTCTACGTGTTCCTTTCACAGGAAAATTCTGATTTCATTTAAAAATATCCTTTTAGGGGGCGCCTGGGTGGCTCAGTGGGTTAAAGCCGCTGCCTTCGGCTCAGGTCATGATCCCAGGGTCCTGGGATCGAGGCCCACATCGGGCTCTCTGCTCAGCGGGGAGCCTGCTTCCTCCTCTCTCCTCTCTCTCTGCCTGCCTCTCTGCCTACTTGTGATCTCTCTCTCTGTGTCAAATGAATAAATAAAATCTTAAAAAAAAAATATCCTTTTAGTATTGGGGCCCCTGGGTGGCTCAGTTCTTTGGGCATCTGCTTTAGCCCCAGGTTGTGATCACTCCGGGATCAAGCCCCGAGTTGGGGTGGGGGTGGGGTTTCCCTGCTCAGTGGGGAGGCTGCTTCTCCCTCTCCCTCTTCTCCTCTCCCTGATCATGCTCGCTCGCTCTCGCTCACTCTCTCTCTAATAAATAAAATCTTTAAAAAAAATTCCTTTTAGTATTGAAGAGTATTGAACAATTAGTTTCAGGGGTACAACATAGTGATTCAACAGTTCTATACATTATAAAGCTTACCACCATCTGCCAGCTGTAGCCACCATCTGTCACTCAATTTTACTTTTTACTTTGCCTCACCCGGGTCAAGACAAGGCAATGCTTATTTGAGAACTACCTTCTGGGGAAAAAAAAAAAAAGAACAAAGCCAAGAGAATGCAGAACCCCTAAAATAGCTGTTCAACATCAGCGGCATTCATCTCAAGGATTACTCAACTGAGTGCTTTAGCATGTCATGTCAATGGTAGAAAAGAAGAACTGTACCAAGCTTGATATCTTCTGAAAACTTGCAAAACCTGAGGAGCTAGTCTGTTTAAAAGAGGAAGCCGTATTGTTTCCTACCTTATTAATGTCTCTGATCAGATCGTATCTTCATTTCATGAGTGGCGAGAACTTAGCTGTCACTGGATGCATAACGGACTTCGCTAAAGTAGCAGGTACTGCTTGTCTTCTTTCTGTTCTCATCTGGGCAGGCACTTATTAAATGCGATAGACGTTGTTTATCTAGATGTGATTTCTGGGTAGACCATCGGGTTTCTAAGAACAAGGAGTTGGAGAGAAAGGTCTAAGCAGGTGCTCTTGGATTGAGGAGGCAGAGGAGGGGGTCCCACTGAGATTTAGTAGGTAATGTTGGGCTAAAGTGGGAGAGTTTGTCGTGACATATGTCCATTTTCTTCTGGCTTTTCTCTCATTTTCCTTTCCTTTCTCTTACTCATTACCATGATGTGCTTGCAACTCCCAAGCATCCCAGCTTGGCCCTTTATACCTCTTTAGTCAACACGCCTGTGGCTGTGCCCCTGGTGTGTTCGCTGTGCTTTCATAAATTCTCAACTGTTGAGAACATGACCACTCCAAAAGGATTATACTTAGTAGTTTTGTGTTTATGGATATTGACTTGTAAGAAACAGTTAATGTGTGTGTACATACATTTATATATTACATTTGTAGATAATTTGTGTGTGTGCATGTGTATTTCTTTTTTTAAAGTGTTTGTTGAAAATCCACTCTAAGGCTATGAGATGAACCAGTTAATCAACTGATTTGGTCTTTGTATCTGGATTTACAAGATTGACTGTTTTTCCTAGACCCATAACTAGAGGACAGGGGTAGAAATCCCTCTTAATCTTTTGGGAAAACTTGGATTGATGGGGATGGAAGTTACTGTTGACAAGTGTCTCCAGGAAGGGTGATGGGAAAATGGTGTCTTTGGTACAGAGAAGCGGTAGGGGTATTTGTCACTTTTTTCAGAAAGTGATGAGGATGACGCTGAACCATGCAGACTGAGTTATTTTTCCTGGGGGAAGAATTGTATGACTCAATAAGAAAAAAGCAGATGTACTCAGCAGAATGAAATGGGTAAAGGGCACAAACTGATAATTCACAGAAAAGGAAATACAAATGACTACCAATTACAGTTAAAAATTCCTCAGTAATTAAATAAATATTAGTTACAAACTAATGACATCTCTTTTGCCCATATAATTGGCCATTTTTTTCTTTTCTGTTTTCTTGGTGTTGTTGGATGCTTGCTGAGACCCACACTATCATCTATGAGTGCCAAGAATATATACATTGCTATACACTTTCTGGAAGCAATGTGGCAAGATTCATCAATAGACTTAGAAATATGATCACAGGTAGAGATCGTGCTTTGGGAAATCTACTTTAAGGAAATAATTTTTAAAATACAAAGATGTTCATTGCAGCATTATTTATAAAAGTGTATGTCTGGAATAACTTGGTCACACAATAATAAGACAATGATTATATAACCATAATATCTATACAGTATTTTGGAGTCTTTACAAATTATACCTTTTATTTTTTTTTATTTTTTATTTTTTTTAAAGATTTTATTTATTCATTTGACACACAGAGAGAGAGATTACAAGTAGGCAGAGAGGTAGGCAGAGAGACAGGAAGAGGAGGAAGCAGGCTCCCCACTGAGCAGAGAGCCCGATGCGGGCCTCGATCCCAGGACGCTGAGATCATGACCTGAGCCGAAAGCAGAGGCTTTAACCCACTGAGCCACCCAGGTGCCCCAAATTATACCTTTTAAAAATATTTATTTATTTGAGAGAGAGAGCATGAGTGAGAGGGGTACAGGAGTAGGGAGAGAGAATCTCAAGCAGACTCCACACTGAACATGGATCCCAGGACCCTGAGGTCATGACTGGAGCCGAAACCAAGAGTTAAGAGTTGGACGCCACCCAGGCGCCCCTACAAATTTCATTTGCAAACAATTATTAACCACATGGAACATGGTACAGAATATGCAATTGAAAATATCAGAATACAAAAACTGATATAGAAGTGTGATATCCATTCTAACAAACATGGTACCTAGAAAAGAGGCAGAGGCAATGGTCCTTTCTCCTTGACCCAGGTGGAGGTGGTAGTACCAGTGGTCAGGAAGCTGAGCCCTCTGGCCACTCTGAACACCCCCCAACCATGTTATTTTGACTATATAGTCATGCCTTCCCTGTGAAACCATATTCTTCACAATCATCTCTTTCAACTAAATAACATGTCAGCCAATGAAAATGAAAATTCCACCAATGAAATTTCAATCCAATGAAGATTCAACCTCATTTCAAATACCCAATGTTGAACTATAAGGAGTAAATCTAATCTTTTACAAGGAAGTTGATAAAAATATCCAAAATCATTTGGCAGGTGAATAAAACCAAGTCACTTAAAATTAACTGACCACAGTCCAAGAATGGGGTATAGCCTTAGCTCTAGTAACTAATGATAATGATTGGCAGTTGTGGAAGTCCACGGGCTACCCTAAAATACAGTGCTGGGTTGGGTCTGCAGCTGGCGAGAAGATTGCATTTATTCACGATTTCAAGTTTGAGAGGTTCTTGTGTGTTTCCAGGGAAGGAGTTTCCTGGCTCACCAGGCAGCCCATTCTGTTCCCACACAACCTGGTAATTCCCAGCCAGTTCTTCTCCATGTGGGACTGAATGCATGCAGTCTCCTTCAATGCTGTCAGATTGCTGTGCTCTAGGGAGTCTACCTCCTCTTCTGTTGGAAAAGCTATCACATCAGTCTACCTCAAAGGGATTCTTCCATCTCAAAGGGACCTAAAACATTGCCCCAAAGATTAATCAAATTAAATTAAATTGAATTGAATTTAAAAAATTAGAGGGGTGCCTGGGTGGCTCAGTTGGTTGGGCATCTATTTGCCTTTGGCTCAGGTCATGATCCCAGGGTCCTGGGATCAAACCCTGTGTTGGTCTCTTTGCTCAGCAGGAAGCCTGCTTCTCCCTCTCCCCCTGCCTGCTGCTCCACCTGCTTGTGCTCTCTCTCTCTCTGTCAAATAAATACATTAAATCTTTTTAAAAAATAAAAAGATTAGAAAGCTTTGGTCTAGACCAAAGGGATACAAATACTGGCACACAAAAAAAGAAGGAACTAAAATTTATCTGAGAATTCAAAGACATGTATTTTTCATACAAAACATTCTGAGTTCTGTCAACTATAGCGGATGTGCTGATGTTTCTGGACCACTCTCATCCTAGCCTGTCCTGTACTTCAGATGGATACTAACCTGCTTAAAATGGGGTATGTGGGACAGAACATAATACTTCAAACATGTAGTCTGCACAGTAAAAATCAGAATGAACATTATTCTGGTCCATCCTTCTGTCCATTTCAGAAGTGTTTATTAAGCAGCTATTAATTCTTGGGCATTATATGGACACTAGTCCCTGGTTCCACACTGTCTGGTATGGTGACCACTTGCCACATGTGACTACTTAAATTTAAATTCACTGGATTTCAATAAAATGAAAAGTTTAGTTTCTCAATGGCACTAGCTACATTTCAAATGCCCAACCGCTGCTTGGCTGTCGTACCCCGTTGGGCAACACAGAGGCAGAACACTCCATCACTGCCAAAAAGTTCTATTGGATAGTGCTGTGCTGGATAATTATTTTTTTTTGACTACTCCAGTTTCTCTGTAAAACAAAACAAAACAAAACAAAAAAAGTGAAAGAGGAGGGAGGCCTGGCTTAACTGTATATGTGGGAAGCAATTTGAGTAAATAGTTGGATAGGTAATTGGATGGATAAGTGAAGGGGGGAGGTGGGTAGAGAAGTGGACGGAGAATCGGGTAGATAGATTTCTCTTGTTCTGGATGATCTGCTGACAGACTAAAACTGAATTTGCTTGCTGTATCACAGTGTTGACATTCTTTAGTCCACCCCTAAATTTCCCCTTTTCTTCTCACCTAAGCTTAAGGAGGTTGGAGGGTATGTAATTCTGCGACAGAAAACAGATTCATAAAATTTAGGAGAGACTTCATGTCACTTCATCCAAGAGTAGGGGAGATTTAAGAATCACTGTGGCCTGGATCCCACCTCCAGAAATTCTGATTTAACCGCTCAGGGGTACAGCCTAGCATTGGGATTTCAAAAGCTCCCCCATGGTTTCCGTGTGCAGCCTGGGCTGATAACCACCACTGGAGTCAAAGTTCTTTTCACTGTGGAAATCCCCTTTTGCAATGTCTCTGCAAGATAGCCACTGAGCCTCTGCTTGGATACCTCCAGGTACAGTTTGCTTGGTACCTCCCAAGGCACCCATTTCATTTTGGGTAATCCGGCTCAAGCTCGCTCTTTCTTTCTTTCTTTCTTTCTTTCTTTCTTTCTTTCTTTCTTTCTTTCTTTCTTTTTTTAAAGATTTTTATTTATTTATTTGACACAGAGAGAGAGCTTACAAGTAGGCAGAGAGGCAGGCAGAGAGAGGAGGAAGCAGGCTCCCTGCAGAGCAGAGAGCCCGATGCGGGCCTCAATCCCAGGACCCTGAGATCACGACCTGAGCCGAAGGCAGAGGCTTTAACCCACTGAGCCACCCAGGCGCCCTCAAGCTCTTTCTTACGTAGTGTTTTAATTTGCCTCTTGGAATGGCTTCCTGTGGGTTCTGGAGGGCACCGCTGTGAATCACATTCTGAATCTCATATACACCCCAGTATCTTGCTCTCTCTCCTACCTGCAGTGTCTTTTCTCCTGGGTGGATGGATACCTCTGGCTTCTTCAACTCATCTTTATCAGGTAGGGTTTCTGCTCCCCTATGTTTCAGTTGGGCAGTGTTCACATTAAATGTCTTGCCTGGGACCTAGCACAGTGCTCTGGATGTAGTCTCAGACCACTTGAAAATCCCATCACATGCTAACCTGTAATTCTAGTTGACCATAAAGTTGGCATGTGATGAGTTTTTTTTTAATTTTATTTTTAAAAAAAAATTTTTAATTTATTTGAGAGAGAGAGAGAAAGCACAAGTGGGAGGGGCAGAGGGAGAGGGAGAGAGACTCTCAAGCAGACTCTGCCCTGAGTGTAGAGCCTGACGTGGGGCTCACGACATCATGACCTGAGCTGAAACCAAGAGTCGGATGCTTACCCTACAATCGCACTCAGGGGTCCCTGGTTTTTTTGTTTTTTAAAAAAAACGTCCTGTGTGAGATCATCAATGGCAGCATTATTTGAAATAACAAAGAGTATCTGTTTGTAGGGGACTGGCTAAATAAACTGGTATAGCCACACAACGGATTCTCGACAGCAATAACAAAGAATAAGAAAAACTTAAGCTGTGAAGTGGAAAAAGGAAGGTGCAGGATGATGAATGTAATGCTTTGCTTTTATGCAACCATCAGGGTAAGATTAGAAAATATATTTATATTTGTTTACAGTTGCATATGGAAATGTTTCCCTCCCAGGCAAACATTGGGCAGGTTTGTGATCAGCCCAATGTAAAAGATTAGGGGTTCCTGCACTTAGATTCCTCATCTGTGAGGCAACCCTGTTGTGTGCAGTGGCACCCTCACCCTCCCTCAGGCCACTCCACATGGCCCCTGTGCAACTTGGCAGCATGGAGAACCAGTGAGAACATCTAGGCACATGCCTACTGTGCTTTATAGGACTTCTTTCCTTATCTAAGTGTCATGTGCCTTTCTCTGGTGTCTGTGAAAAAGTGGCAGGCTTGCTTGTTAGCTTGCAGGTAGGGTAAGATCTTAGACCCTTCACAGTTCTTGATGGGGAAGAGGCGCACAGGGATGAAGTAGGATGAGACTTCTTATCGTGTGTCTTCTCATGGTATTAGGCTTTGAACCATATGATTGTATGTATTCCCTTCTCAATCATAAATAGCATGTAATTTGAAATAAAAATGTTCCTCTTGTAAGGAAAACAACATCTTTCATACAAATATAGATTAAGTTAATGGAAGTGCTGTATGCAGATTATGGGAAGTAATCACTTCTCAGCATCCTAACGTGGTCAGAATGAAGCGCCCAATAGAACTCTCCCTGATTTCTGGTTGTCCTCAGTTTTCTGGGAATTCATCTATCTATCTATCTATCTATCTATCTATCTATCTATCTATCTATCTATCTATCATCTATCTATCTATCATCTATCTATCTATCTATCTATCTATCTATCTATCTATCTCTACCTATCACCTACCTGTCATCTTTGTGAAAGATAATGGGACCTCTGATAGCTCTCCATTGGACATGTCAGTGATTAAATGGATTAACATAATCCGGGATTCCCGTTAGGTTATTTAATTTGGTTGAGATCCAGACTTGTTTGTAGAAATTCAAATTCCTTATTCAGAGTAACTAAGGATTTTAATGAAGGCTGAAATATCTGGTTAAAACAAATTATTGGATGCCAATCATTGTAGGTTTTCTAGAACCTTGGGTAATGGACTACCAACTAGATATTTGTGGAAAGATAAGCATTTCTGTTTAGGTGGAAGAGACACTTGCTCTTCTGAAGTCATATTATACTATATTGGACAGGAATCCAAGAAATTTTGAAAAGGCCTGAGAACTTGCAAGATAAAGGCTGATGGGTGGGGGTTGGGAGAAGAACTGACATGCACTTTCCTGGCTCTGTGTTCTAGATGCTCTCGTATGTGTTGGTTCATGTTATCCTCACACCACTCTTCCCTCCTTGACAACATTTTCACTTGGCTTCTGGGACACCAACTGTCCAGTCCTTCTGAGACTCTCTTACTGTGTCCTCCTTGTTCCTCTGACCTCTGATTTTTTATATACCTGGGAATGCCACCCTTTACTATCTACACTCATTTCATGACTTCAAACACCATCTCTATGATAACAACTGTCAACTTCAGATCTTTAGCCAAGAGCTCTCCCCTGGAGCCATATATCCAACTGCCTACTCACTAGACATCTCCACTTGGATGGCACACAGGCATCTCGGACTTGACATGCCCCAGCCTTCTTTACTCAGCTGGTGGCAACTCCATCCTTCCAGGCATTCATGTCAAGACTCTCGGAGCCTCTAAGCCTTGACCATTTCTCACTCACATCCAATCTGTTGACACCTCCATTGGTGCTGCCTTCTGCATTTATGCTGAATCTGTCTATTTCTCACCTTTCTACTCCTACTACCATGTCCAATCCAGTGTCACATCTTGCCTGGATTATCATGACAGCCTCCTTACTGGTCCCCTGTTTCTAACTTTAATTCCATAGGCTATCTCCACACGGCAGTCAGAACAGTTTTTACAAAATATGCATTGGATCATATCACACCTTTAATGGAAACTCCCCATTGGTCCCCACCCCATTCGGAGGAAAGCCAAAATTCTTCAGGGGCTGCACAGCTACACTGAACCCCTGCCACACCACACACATCTCTCTGACACCTTCACTAGATACCCACCCCTCACTCCTCCCCTGTCCACACCAGGTTTCTTGCTCTTCTAAGAACATATCTAGGCACTCTGCCATCTCAGGACATTTGTATTTGCTATATCTCTGCCTGGGGCTCTCATTCCCCAGATACCTGTCCAACTCATTCCTTCACTTCCCCCAAGTCTTTTCTCAAATGTCACCTCAGTGAGCCCCTTACTGACCCTCCCTTCAGTGTAGAAGTGCCCACCCCCAACCCCACCCTGTCCCCTTTCCCCGCCTCCTACTTTATTTCTTTCTGTAGCACTCATGACCATCTGAGACCCTGTCATTTTTACTTATTTATTCTCTGTGTCCCTAACTAGAAAATAAGTTCCACGAAGTCAGGAAGTTTGGTCTGTTCTGTTCCCTAACATTGCCTGTGTCCCCTTGCCTGTCATAGGTGCTAATAAGTAATTGTTGAATGAATGGCTGAGGAACCCCATGAGGCAGTAACTCTTCTCATCACCATGTTGCACATAAGAATTCTGAGGCACAGAGAGGTTAAGCTACTTGCTCTAGGTCACATAGTCATTTCTTTAGACACAGTAATGAATCATTTTCCCACACTGAGCAGGATGAGGGATACCTAAGAAAGAAAATCTTACAGTTACGGATTCCCTTAGTACCAGGTACCAAGGGAAATCAAAAGTATCTAGGGTCTTGGGCATAAGATCTGATCTTACCACCAGGTAGTCTTTGCAGGAATGATCACCACTGGGAGTCACCTGTGGGCAGGGCTCTTCCAGATAGGCAGGAAGAGTCAAGGTAGCAGACAATGACGTCACACTGCTCTCTTCTCTATATTCTTTGGATGATTTAACAAGTTCACCTGACAGGACGATCCCCTCAAAGAGACAAAGCACTAACACATGGGCACACGTGCACACACACACACACACACATACACACCCCACATGCAATCCAGGTTAATGGCTTCACTAAACTGGGATATCATTCAGCATATGGTCTTCTATCAGACATGCCTGCTTTTAACCAAACTCTCCTTACTGTCAAGGATCAGCACTCTCCATCAGTACCATAATGGATTTCCACTTCAGTGAAGTCTTGTTATAAAATGGATCTTGAATTAGCAGTACCTTTTTCATCCACCTGACTAGAGCTTGTTGATATCTACTTCTAAAAGCATTCAGACAAGCCCAAGAAATACTGCAAGTGATGAGCTCAGAGTGTCACTGGCTTTGACTGCCATAGACAGACCCCAGGCATTGATGCTGGGTGGGGCCGGGGGGGTGGAGGTGGGAGGACTGTTGGGGGCGGTCGTGACTTCCATGTACAGTAGATGTTCACAGTGAGGAAGTGATGCTGAAACTGAGAAAGGTGTTCACTGCCACACTGAAGGTGCCCACCCAGTGGGTAGACGCTGATGGGCAGGTGTGTCTAAAGGGAGCCTAGGTTTCTTTGAGTCAGGAACACCTGGGCTCAAGTCCCAACTTGGTCATTTACTCTCTGTGTGATCATAAGTTATGGGATTGCTCTGAGCTCAGTTTTTCTTTTTCCTGAGCTCAGTTTTTTTTCAGTGATTAAGAATAATAAAAACATCTACCTCCCACAGCTGCCGTGATAAGTAATCATGTGAAATAAGTTTCTAGGGAAGAACCTTAAACAGGTGTGACTCAAAAAATGTTAATTCTCTCATCCCCATAAAGACCACAAGAATTCAGAAAGCCTCCTATTTTAATTTTTTTCAGGCATATGTCCAGTGATTTCATTTTTAAATTGCCATCCACTCTTGGAGAGCCTTACTGAAATTCTTAAGAGCTTTGATCAGCATTAGACCATCTTAGAGGATAATGAAGGGCCAGTGAATTAGTCTGTGCTTTGAGGCCTTTGAAAGCCTGGGGTGGGGGGTGGGTCACGTCCCATTAAAATCAGGAACCACTGTTATTTAACATTGCCGTGGAAATTCCAACCAAACCAACAAGGTGAGAAAAACAAAGAGGGAATATGAACAAGGAGGTTATAATGTCAGCCCTATTTCACAGCTAATGTGATCATCTATTTAAAACACCTAAAGGAAATTATTTTTAAAAATCAGTAATGTGATCAGCTTTTAAAAAAAAAAAGTAATTTTCTTTCCTGCATACCGACCATTGCTCAGAAAACTCATTAGGGAAAAAACATATCTCGGGCACCTGGGTGGCTCAGTGGGTTAAAGCCTCTGCCTTCGGCTCAGGTCGTGATCCCAGGATCCTGGGATCGAGGCCCGCATCGGGCTCTCTGCTCAGCAGGGAGCCTGCTTCCTCCTCTCTCTGCCTGCGTCTCTGCCTACTTGTGATCTCTCTCTGTGTATCAAATAAATAAATAAAATCTTTAAAAAAAAAAAAAAAACATATCTCATTTGTGTAACCTCAGGAGAAAAACCAAAACCAGATAGATAATGACAACAAGAAATGTGCGAGACTGGTAACTAAAAGAACTACAGTAAGTACAGTAAGTGCACATACCGTGTTCCCAGATACGAAGACTTGATATTGTAGAGTTACCGATTCTCCCCGAATTTATTTATAAATGTAATACAATTCCACTCAAAATTATATCTTTATAAGTAATTAGCCAAATGATCCTAAGGTTTATCTACTAAGACAGAAGGCTCTAACAGATAAGACACATTTGGAAATGAATAATGAAAGAGAGCTGCATAACCAGACAATCTACATAAAAGACCTAATAATACATCAAATAACTTTCAAATAATGAAAAGAGTGTTTCTGGCACCAAAATAAGAGATTTAGAGGTGTGGAATGTAAAGTATACGAACAGAATCAGGAATATTAAAGAATATGTAACAAAGGTGATGTTTGGAGCCTGAAGAGGACGTGGGGTTATTTGCCCATTTATTTTTTGATTTTTTTTTTATTTTTAAGATTTTATTTATTTATTCGACAGAAAGAGAGACCGCGAGAGCAGGAACACAAGCAGGAGGAGTGGGAGAGAGAAGCAGGCTTCCCGACAAACAGGGAGTCCGATGTGGGGCTCGATCCCAGGGCCCCGACATCATGACCTGAGCTGAAGGCAGACGCTTAACAACTAAGCCACTCAGGCGCCCCTATTCACCCATTTATAGAGAAAGAAAATGGAAATGTACTTCATGCCATATATCAAACTGACTTTAAAAGGATTAGAGATTTATACGCATGAGATATTGAACCACAAAGATGCAAAAATATATTGAAACATTCATGCAATCTTGGGATGTGGAAGCCCTCACTAAATGGAACCCCAAGGCAATGACAGTGTGGGCTTTAGGGCAAAAAGACACAAGATCGAGTCTCAGCTCTGCCATGCACAGAATAGCCTCAGGTGAGTGACCGAGCTTTGCCAAGCCTCTGTTTTCTCATCTATAAAATGGGGATATACAGATCTACCTTGCGAAGTTATGAGATAAAGCAAACATATGTAAAGTGCTTGGCCTAAGGAAGGCTCAATTATCACTGACTTTTGTCTCACATAGGTTATGTGTAAAGAAAGTAAACTTCCAGAACTCAGAGGCCATTTTCTTCCCGGTATTTTGTCCCTTAAAAGGTGGTTGTTGACAATACGGGGAAAAAGTGCATCAAAGAATTTGACCATATCATGCATTATTTGATCTAGGCTGAAAAAAAATGAGTATTTCTTCCATTCAGAGGTACTGTATGGGCTGGCTCTCAAGACAAAGGAGGTGGGGTCAGAGCTCACTGGTTTTATTTGGGATGGCTTTGGAGTTTAACAAGCCCCTCTGAGCTGACTCATTAGGAGAAGTTCCAGGTTGCATCTGGGAAGGTGTTCAAGGGTGCAGGGAAATGGTCTCCGCTTCTTCAGAGACAGAAGAGGTGTGAATTGCTGAAAACCCACGGGGCGCCTGCGTGGCTCAGTGAGTTAAAGCCTCTGCCTTTGGCTCAGGTCATGATCCCAGGGTCTTGGGATCAAGCCCTGCATCAGGCTCCCTGCTCAGGCTTCCTCCTCTCTCTCTGCCTGCCTCTCTGCCTACTTGTGATCTCTCTGTCAAATAAATAAATAAAAAAATCTTAAAAAAGAAAACCCGTGTTTCCTCAGGGACATCTAAACGCAGAGTCCAGTCACGTAGGTTGAACTCCTGGGCCAGTGAGAAAAGAGCAGGGCCTCGTGGTTATCCTCCAGCTTCGGCATCTGCCCGAAACACTGAGACTCACAGAGTAGGAAGGAGGAAAATGTGGCAGTGACAGTGTCACACCCGAGGTAATCTGGAAGCATTGTGGGAGCTGGTGTCTACGCAGCCTACATATGCACAAACATGTGCACGCCAGGTCATCTGAAGGGCTCCTCAGTCTTCCGTGGAGGCTGGCCGGTTCAGGTCTCAAGACCCAAAAAGAAATCTCCCCTCTCTCGGTCTGGTGGTTTCACGTTAACTCCACCCAAGATCAACGAGCACCAAACATTAAGATCTTTAAAACAAAATTCAAATGCTTTACCGAGCGTGGGACTTCACTTCAAGTTTCTTAGATCTCAGTTTGTGGTTTCAGGTTCTGATGACTAAACCCTTCATCTTGAAATTTGCCCACGTTTTCAACCCAGTTACCTTTAGAAAATGTGCTTGCCAAATCCCCAGCAGTGCCTGCTGGAAGGCACTGGCTTTTCATTACAGTTTAATGGCTAAGGGAATATAGAAAAATTCCACATCTTGCAACTTTGAACATGATTATCCACTTCCCTTCTATAACTATAACTATTTTCATTATTTTCCCTTTGCCTTTTTTGGGGGTGGGGGAGGAGAGGGGAAAAAGTGGGGCAGAGGGAGAGGAAGAAGAGAGAGAATCATAAATCTTAAGCAGGCTCCGCACCCAGCATGGAACTCAACACTGGACTCAATCTCAGGACCATAAAAGCATGACCTGAGCTGAAATCAAGAGTCTGACTCTTAAGCTGAACGGACTGAGCCTCCCAGTGCCCCTTCAAGACTAGTTTTTTGGGTTTTTAAAAAAATATTCTCTTTATTTGAGAGAGAGAGAGAGCAGGAGCAGGGAGTGGGGGAGGGGGGAGGTAGATGGAGGGAGAAGCAAGACTTCCCGTGGAGCAGGGAGCCTGATGCAGGGCTCCATCCCAGGACCCTGGGATCATGACCTGAGCTGAAGGCAGATGCTCAACTGACGGAACCAAACAGGCGCCCCTCCAAAACTAGCTTTATTAATGACTACATAATAATCTATTGTGGTAAGTGGACTACAAGTTATCCAAAGTCTCCTTCACTTGTCAAACATTTAAACTGTTCCCATTTCTTTGTTTCTTTCCATCAGGAAAAGGAGGCCACAATGAACATCCTGGTTTGGTTTGGTGGACTTCTGCCCCTTAGGGTAAATTCCTCAGAGTAGATCCCCTGGATCAAAGACATGTGTATCTTGTGGGTTCCTGTTCAGTACAAGATTTCCTAAACTTACTGAACCCAGTTGTGTTGTACCAAGAATGCGTAAGTGCTCCAGGGTCACTCCAATCTCACCAGCACTGGGGTACATCACTTACTTTTCTTTTTTTTTTTGATGATTAAAATGACATTCCAAACTTCAATCTACTTTCTAAAGAAGTATCTCTAGGGGTGCCTGGATGACTCAGTCAGTTAAGGGTTGGACTCTGGGTTTCTGCTCAGGTCATGATCTCCAGGGCCTGGATCAAACCCTGTGTCAGGAGCCTGCTTCTCTCTCTCTCTCTCTCTGTCTCTCTCTGTCTCTCTCTCTCTCTCTCTCTCTTTCCCTCTGCCCCTCTCCCTGCTCATTCTCTCTCTCAAATAAATAAAATCTTAAAAAAAAGGAGCCTCTCTAATTCTAGATGTTTATTTTCAATTCAGCTTTGCAACATTCATTGAAATTTTAAGTTGGTGAATGTAGAACTCTTCTTGTTCCCATGGAGAGGTATCCATTACATATTACACAGTAAAAATTAAAGATGTGGGGAGCAGGGGGAGGGGGCAGAGAGGTGGGCTCTTCTCCTCCTGACTCCAGGAATTGTGAGAGAAGAGTCAAAATCACAGAAGGAAGCAGTCATGCTTATGGGTTCCTGTCTTCCCCATCCAGGCTTTGACCAGAGTTGGGGGGGGGTGTGTAGGGCTGTTTGAAACATCGAGGAGGGGGACCCTGAAAGGATGTCTCTCTGAAAGTCACTCCCTTACCCTCATGGCCAGTATGGTTAAGCTGGTGGTCAGGCAGAAAAATAACTTAGCTTGTACCCTGGAGTGTCCCTTAGCTTGTACCTAGTGCAGACATGGAGTCAAGGAGCCATATATCTGCCTAGGTTCCTGCCAGTTCAGGAGAAGATGCTCAGCATGGGCTAGAAAGCCGATGATATCGCAGGAACAAAGACGGTCCTCCATTCCCGCCAGAGCCGGAGGGGTCGCTATGCCCCAGCGCGACTGAGAATGAGTGGATCATGAGGCTGTTAGCTACAAAGCAGTAGATGCCAACCAAAAGTTCAGGGTTGGGATGGGGTTGTCCTTCCTCAGCAGACACCAGCCACATCAACGGGACCAACAGGAGACCAAGGCACCTCCTTCCCCCTCTGCCCATGCCGGCCCCTCCCCCATATCGCTGCTGCCATCTTAGAAAGGACCAATGAAAAAAGAGAAGAAACCCAAAGAAATAAGCTGGCGACATAAAGAGGATGAGCAAAACTAAAGTCACCCTTCAAATGAAGGGGTCAGGCTAGGTTTACTTCTTTCTTTCTTTTTCTTTTTTCTTTTTTAAATTTAATTTTATTTTTTCAGTGTTCCAAGATTCATTGTTTATGCACCACACCCAGTGCTCCATGCAATACGTGCCCTTCAGGCTAAGTTTAAACCCTTTTGGACTAAAATCTGTGAATCCTTTTTCCAACTTCCCAGTAGAAAGTTGGAAGATCCAAATTGTTTTGGAGACTAAAGAAACTTCATGGAGTCGTATGAACTCTTTTTCTTGGTAAAATGTGTGTCCATGTATGCATAACTGCATAGAGAAACGGTACTAGAGGTAGACTGCATGGGGGAATTTGGGGTGGTTTTTACTTTTATGTTTTTTGCCTCTCTTTATTATTGGTACTGATTACTATTATTGCACCATATTTCCAAAATGCAAGAAGACATTTTTAAGAGCTTACTTCAAACTTCTTCACTATTGGGCGCCTGGGTGGCTCAGTGGGTTAAAGCCTCTGCCTTCGGCTCAGGTCATGATCTCAGCGTCCTGGGATCGAGGCCCACATCGGGCTCTCTGCTCAGCAGGGAGCCCGCTTCCCCCTCTCTCCTCTCTCTCTGCCTGCCTCTCTGCCTCCTTGTGATCTCTCTCTCTGTGTCAAATGAATAAATAAAATCTTTAAAAAAAAAAAAACTTCTTCACTATTTCAGACCAAAATATTAATTTTGATTTGGACTGAAAACCATTTCAGTTTTCATATCTCTGACCCATGTAACTAGTAGTCAAGGACTTGGCTTCTGACGCCAGAGAACCTGCATGTTTCCCTGTTCGTTGCACTCTAGAGCCTCCAAAAAGATTCTGTAATTTTCTTGTGGTCATGTTGAAAGTGACACATGAATTCAAGACATGATCATCAAGTTAAACAAAACCTTGGTTAATTTTTTTTGACTTTGATTTGTTTTTAGATCCATCTCAGAGAAAAGAAAAGATAGTAGAAATAATTAAGTGGAGGCAACTATACTTTTGTTCTCTGGAGCATGTGTTTCCCTCCTCCTCCTCCTCCTCCTCCTCCTCCTTCTTTTTACTTTAGCCACTAAAGTTTGGAGAGGGATGCTGTCTGTGATTGTGAATATGTAACAGACAAAATAATGGTGTTTTTTCCCCTCAGCAACCGTGGCTTATGCCATGAGGAATAAGATTCCTGATAAGATCATACAAATCAGTTGTTTTCAGTCCCATCTTCCAGCACAAAAACCTGGATGTGTTACTGATCAGTGGGATGTTTTAGGACAAGGCCATGGAAATAGATCAAGTTCTATCCAAGAGATCCGACTTCCAATTTTATATGAAATGGCTTCTAATTGTTTTTCTTTCAGTCTCACTTCCTACCAATTTTATAGTTTTTTTTTTTATTCTTATTTGATCTTGAACATAACTTCAAGTTGTATGTATCATGATCTGCATTTTGGGGATGAGTAAACAAGGCTCAAAGTTAAGTTCTCATCCAAGTCCTACAGCTGGCGAGAGGAATGGCTGGGAACAGCTCCTGCCCCTGTCCATTCTCGCTTTGACTACACAGGACCCTGACAGGTGCTGACCACTGGGGGAGTGTGCGGGGGTGTCCCAGTATGCTATTAAGAAGCCATTGTCCCTTCCTTGGAGAAAGGAGAAAGTCAGTAGAACTTCTTCCAAGAAAACAGTGCAGGAATTCACTGTCCTCCATGGAATGCCTCCTCTAGTGAAGTCTGTAATCTTAAGAAAAGCAGCACTGGCCGTAGGGATCCTAGTCTAAAAAAATAGCGAATCTGCTAAGAAATTCCATTGGCCTATCCCTCCCACTCAGTCCCTTTATGAAGAAGGAACTCCAAAAGGTTTGCTGTTGGCACAGGACTGGCTTATCTCAGCATTATCAGGAGCAGATAAACAGCAGGAGCCTAGGTTACTGGTGCTTAGAACGGTAATTGTCACACTAGTTAATGATAATTATAATGGTGAAGATTTCAAAAGCTAAACTTAAAAATCACTGCATTAGAATCTGGTGAGAAAAGAATTGTTCATAGATCCTGAAGACATAGCCTACACTTTTATATTTACTTGTTAGAAGACTTGGGGTAAATTACTAAATTTCTTCGAGGTTCAATTTCCCCATCAGCTATGATGAACAGTGCCTTGTTATGGGGCCACACAGAGGGGAAGTTATTTGTAATAATAACAGTCACCATTATTATTATTTTTAAGATTTGGTTTTTAACTTGGGAAGGTGATTTTGAAAGTCATATATAAACTATGAAACACAAAATCAAAATGTTTGAAAAGATACAGCAGTAATAACCAGTATATTATTGTTCTTATTCCCCAACCTGCTTTTTTCTGTCTTTGTATTCCCTCCCTCAAACGCTTGCAGACATCAACATCCCCATCAACACCCCCGTCAACATCCCACAGTCCTTCACATTTCTTTTTCTCTTCCCATAGGAATCGCGCTGACTTTTCAAAACTTCACATCTTTCATGCCTGACACCTCGCTCCCCCCGCTCCCCAGCATCTCTGACATACCTTTGGAATACATGTTGAAAACTTTAAATGTCTAGGCTGTTTAAGCACATGTGATTTCTTGGGTAAATGGATACATCAGTGGGCGTGGCTCACCAAGTGTGATTATGCCTAATTGTGTGGTTGGTGTTTGTTGTTGTTATTGTTCTATGACAGAGACAGAATAATGGAGGCCTTCACGACCGTGACGAAGACCATGGATGAATCTGTTGAGACCACCGTGTTCGACTATGAGCATTCAGTGCCATGTGAAAAAGTCAACATCAAGGAACTGGGAGCCCGGTTCTTGCCCCCGGTGTATTCCCTGGTGTTCGTGGTTGGTCTCCTGGGCAACGCGATGGTGGTGGTCATCCTCACGAAATACAAGAGGCTCTGGACTATGACCAACATATTCCTGCTCAATTTGGCCATTTCTGACTTGCTCTTTCTGGTCTCTCTGGTGTTCTGGATTCACTACACTGTGTGGAATGATTGGGTTTTTGGTCCTTCCATGTGTAAACTCCTCTCTGGGATTTATTACATGGGCTTATACAGTGAGATCTTTTTCATCATCCTGCTGACCATAGACCGGTACCTGGCCATTGTCCACGCTGTGTTTGCCCTTCGAGCCCGGACTGTCACTTTCGGTGTCGTCACAAGTGTTCTCACCTGGGGCCTCGTAGGGCTAGCAGCCCTCCCTGAATTTATCTTCCATGTGTCCCAAAAGGAGGCCCAAAAATTTGTCTGCTCACCTTTTTACCCAGAAGGCCAAGAAGATAGATGGAAGCGTTTCCAAGCTCTGAGAATGAATATCTTGGGTCTCGCTCTGCCTCTGCTCATCATGATTGTCTGCTACTCTGGAATTATTAAAACACTGCTGAGATGCCCCAATAAGAAAAAGTACAAGGCCATCCGACTCATTTTTGTCATCATGGTGGTCTTTTTCATTTTCTGGACACCCTACAACTTGGTCCTCCTTCTCTCTGCTTTTCAAACGATCTTCTTTGAGACAAGTTGTGAGCAGAGCAAACAGCTGGACGTGGCCATGCAGGTGACAGAGGTGATTGCCTACACACACTGCTGCATCAACCCTGTCATCTACGCCTTCGTCGGGGAGCGGTTCCGGACGCATCTCGGCCACTTCTTCCGCAACCACGTGGCCCCCTGCCTGAGCAAATACAACCCATTCCTTCCCAGCGAGAAGTTTGACAGAGCCAGCTCTGTATCCCCATCAACAGGGGAGCAGGAATTCTCATTTGTATTTTAAGACCGATGCGGAAAATTACCTGATGCGCTGGACCCATGGAGCAGAAGCTTTATGTCAGTCACATTGACCTCAATGCCAGCCCTTTAAACTTCCAGCTCAATGCTGAAACTCTTAAAGACATTAAAACGTATACACAATGGGGTCAGTATATGTGCGTGGCCCAGGCATCACCAGGGGTCCCTGGCTAATCAGTTCACTTACTGTCGACCTCGAAAGGTAGAGCTTTGCTTGGTTCTCTGAAGAGTTACATACATTGTAATGCTCCCAAATGTTAGAGAGTTACAACACGCAGCTACCTACAGGTAAATCCTTTTAAATTTAAATCTTCACTTCAGTCAGCTAGTGCATAAATGAAACATACTTCACAAAATACAATATATCAATCATAATCCTTTTAAGGTACCTAGCTTTCTCCTTGCTTGATGAAAAGGCTTTTTTTCTTTTCATGTTTTTAGTGTATATTTACTCTTAAGCAGCGTAATGGCATGTCACCCTTATTCCAAGTATTCCTTTTTCTTTTTTTTTTTAAAGGATTTTATTTTTAAGTAATCTCCACACCCAACATGGAGCTTGAAACTCACAACCCGGAGATCAAGAGTTGTATGCTCTGCCGACTGAGCCAGCCAGGTCCTGCCCCCCCCCCAAGTATGTTTATTAGTGAATGGGTTTCCTGTTTATACAAAATGACCAGATTTCCTATGAGAAACTCAGTAGACGAAGAACAATTTGATATTTTCAGTAGAGAGAATAAAGACCTTGCTTGCAGAAACTTCTTGGAGCCCTGAAATGTGCAGACATTGCCCTCTTAAACACCAGGCTCACACTTCATTCAATAACTGTGTACTAGCTGACACAGACAGGTTGCGCCAACATTGCTTTAAGTTCAATGAAGGATGCAAAAAGTGTGTAAGATAAGCATCATCCTTGCCCTGTAAAACCTTCCATCTGCTAGGGGGTGTGAGACAGAAACAGATAACTCAAGAACAAAGAGAAACATCCTCAGTGCTCTGCCTGGGCCAGGAAGGGAGAGACCATTTCTAGCTGGAATCCGAAGAGGGAAATTTCACGGAAGAAGTGGCTCTGGAGCAGGTCTTTGAAAAAAGGGCAAGATTTGGAAAGAGAGGGGATTCAGGGAAGATACTTGAAGTCATTGGGATGCCCAATACAAAGGCGAGGGGGGAAGGCATGAACATGTGTGGACAGGAGGGTGGGGTGGGCAGATTGGGACGGGCCATGGATTTCAGGCAAGCGTCTTGGGCTTTGTTGGGAAGACAAAGGGAGCCACTGAAAGGTTTAGAGCAGGGGAGGAGTATAATCATCTCGGTGTATTAGGAAGATAAATCCAATAACACAGGATGGAGTAGAGACCCCAGAACCATGCAGGGAGTTGGTCAGAAGAGGGGCACATATGAGGCAAGGAGCGATCAATGGGTAATAAGAGAGGGGCCAGAAGAACCTAGAGAGGGATTTGTCCAAGAGACAGAGGTGAAGGAAAGGCCAAAGCCCCAGGAATGAGATAAAATTGACGGGGGCGGGGGGGGGGGGAAGCAAAGACAAAACAGAATGTACCCTATGTTAAAAAAAATAAATAAGAGGTAAACAGATTATTTGCTGTGCTTGGGTGCGTTGCCCATCCCTTAAAGAACAGGAAAGAAAACAGTAACATTTTGTTACCTTTAGCGAGGGATGAGGGTGCAGAATAGAAGTATGTCTTTTCTCTGAACACCCTTGTGCCTTTTGGCTTTTGAACTGTGGGAACGTGTTAGCAATTAAAAATATGAACAAGACTTTAGAATTATATATTTAAAAAAAGAAAGGCTAGGCTGCTCCTCTGATGTGGTATCCATTCTACCAGCCATAAGGGCATTGGAGACTCTGAAGTACCTTTTGTCTTTTTTTGTGGTTCAGCCAGAGTGTAAATAAGGCAATCATCTGAAGACTTAACTACACATCACCGGGTTTCTCTTGTCTTGTGAAGTAGTGTCTGTCCTTAGGTGGGCATAAGTGCAGGATATAGGTATTTGATCACATACCCAGGTCCCCGAAACCTTTAGGAGTGTTGGGACCCTCACAGAATGGCACATAACCAAATCACAGATTCCGTGTGCTCTGTTTGGTCCCCCAGCCCCACACTGTCCAACAGAACTAACTACAAGGATAGAAATGTACCTGGGCACCTGGGTAGCTCAGTCATGAATTCGTTTTGATTAACATCAAAGTTAATGTTCCCTATCGATTGCAGCTGTTCATGTTTATAAACTATTCTTGGTTCTTTGGTTGTACAAAAACAGGTGATAGGCCAGAGTTGGCTACAGGTTAGAGTTTGCTGACCCCTCCTCCAGTTCATTCATTTGTACTGCTGAAAATTCCATTGGATGGGGGCACCTGGGTGGCTCAGTGGGTTAAAGCCTCTGCCTTCGGCTCAGGTCATGATCTCAGGGTCCTGGGATCGAGCCCCACATCGGACTGTCTGCTCGGCCGGGAGCCTGCTTCTCCCTCTCCCACTCTTCCTGTCTGTGTTCCCTCTCTTGCTGTGTGTCTCTGTAAAATAAATAAATAAAATCTTAAAAAAAGAAAGAAATGTTCTATACCTGTGTTGTCTAATCAAATCACCACTAACCACACACAGCCCTTGAAATGTGGACCCTGTGACTGAGGAACTGGATTTCTAATTTGTATTCAATTATAATCGAAATAGCCACACGTGGCTCCTGGCAGCTACACGGGGTCAACGGTGTAGCACTGACTCCAGCCACCTTGCCCCTTTGCATCTATTCTACCTACACATCAAGCTTCCATTAGCCAGCAAACACACATATTGAACACTGCACGGCAGACTAGGGAAAATACCAGTGACACAAAGATGAGTAAGACCCACTTCTAGAAAACTCACTCACTATTCAGGGGAAGAGACTCATCTGAAGCTAATGACTATAATGAAACACGATGGGTTCTTTCTCCAGCTGTAGGGAGTAGAAGGGAAAATGGAAGAAAAGGACCCAGAGAAAGTCACATTTTGCTTAGGTTGGCTTTCCCCAAGAGCAGATCCTGAGCAGGAATTGGAGAGCAAAGAATTTATTTGGAAAGGAATGGGAAAGATGCCATCAAAGAGTTCATTATGCAGTAGCTTCCACTGGGGGTGACTGGAGCTCAAAACCACTGGAAAACTCCTGGCAACAGTGTAACTCACACTCAGCAATCCCAATGGAGGGGGAAGGAGGTGGGGTATTTACACTGCACCCCCGGGAGTCATTGGCTGATGGCAGGTCCTGGGAGATGTTAATTCCCCAGGCACTTCCAGCCTGACTGACTCTGGCAGAGAGACTCTTCCAGCTTTGCGGAAAGCTCCCAGGCAACACGATGTGGATGTTGGAAGCCAGATGGGCATATAGTGAAGGCTTGAGGGATAGATAACACATTGGCTGCATATTTGAACAGGTTTGTGAACAACTTTTCCATGAAACAACAGGTGGGCGTGAGAGTGGTGTCCAGGCAGGTGGGTCAATTTGTGGGAAGGCACAAAGGCACAAAAGTACAGTAGAGAGAACTTTCTGTGGCAAGCCTGGAGTGACCTTGACAATGGCAGGTGGTCTTGAACATGCCTCAGCGCTGCCTTCCCTGCTCCTCCTCCTCCATGTTGAGCATCACACTCTGCTAGTTTAAAAAAGATGATCCATTTCCAGCTGGAGTTTCTGAGATTTCCTTCAAATTCCAGAACTAAAATTCAAAAGTCTGATGCTTAACAAAGTAGGTTCCTGTCCTTCATAGCTGTGGGCTTGCAAGAAGTTCACAGGGATTTTCTTCCATTTCCGTCCAGGTGAGTCCCCAATATAGTTTGGGTCATCTTTCTCCAACCACTGATCTCTTCCAGGGGTCCGTGAATTGTGACCCACGAGCCGAACATGGCCCACTGCCTGCTCTGTAAATAAAATTTCACTGGAACGCATGCTATTATGTTTATAAATTGTCTGTGGCTCTTTTGCACAACGATGACAGAGTGGAGGAATCGTGGCAGAGACCGTACTGCCCACAGATCCTAAAATGATTTATTTTCGTGTCCTTTACAGAAGAAGTTCTCTGACCCCTGATCATCCACGCAGCTGCACAGGATCTGGGGCTCTGATAGGCAGTGCCATGACAAGGGAAACCAGATTGTGGGGGAGAACTTAGGATGTGAGTTCCGTAGACAAGCTGCTTAAATGCCCAGGCTAGTCCTACCTCGACCCTGGAAGCAGTTCAAAATACACAACATAGGGTTAGGTGGTGTAGCAGCCAAATGCTGGGCTCTAATGCAAAAGGCTAAGAGTATGTACTAAGATGGCACACCGGAAGTTTTACTGAGACCGCAGAACTCCGTAGATGCTGTATTCCTAAGCAGAGTATAACCAGAACTTACACAGGAACTGTAAAAACAGGTTTTATGACTATTTAGACATCCCTCCCAACTATATTGGGAACAAAGAGATCGCATTGATGAAAATAGGGAGATATTTGAAAAAGGGTTCTTTGTAGAAGGCAGCTGGTGCCCCCTCCCCTGTAGGGGAAGAGAGGGAGACAGGTGGGTGCTCATGTCTCACCTCAAGCCTGCAAGAATGATGCCAATGGCACCGCCCAGGAGCTTGAGATGAGTCACCCTGGTTAAAGAGTCTCCGTGCATGGGATCTAGCCCGCTAAGGGAGAGCTAGTCCACTGGCCGCTTCCCCATGCCATCCGAAGAATGACCGTCTCTTGCAATCTAGACTTTTGGAACTGAGGAAAGCCTCTCAGTTTTCAGAGAGGACAAAATTTTTCCTGGTTTACTTTGAGGTCCTGGCAAATTGACCCTGATAAGGTGAAGGTCAAGTTTTACTTGGTAACACCGGCTTCGGTCACAGGTGCAGTGGGAAATGTGAGCACTAGGGGGCGTCCGCCCACGCCAGAAACGCAGAGAGCCCCGTGTGATAGATCCTTCGGTAAACGGAGAATATGTCCGTGTGCTCGGCGGGATATTACAGCAAGAAACCCAGGAATGCCTATATAGCTGATGTGGTTCAAGTGTGTGGCAAAACTTTGCGGGGATGCCATTTACATCCCTAGGAATTGTGCAATGCGGTGAGTGCCCCAGAAAGGCACTGGTCCTTCCCAGAAAGAAACCTGGGTCCGATTTATTATGATCTGGGCTAATTTCTAGTTCCTTGATGTAAGATGTTGGTAAACTGTTTAAAGTTCAAGGCTTATGAAACTCCACCACCTCTTCCCAAACCAAAATTCAAATCTTATTCCAGAAGGCCATGCCCAAGCCCAAGCCTAAGGCAATGTGTATGTCAAAAACACGTGTGAATACAAGAGAACAGAGAACAGCAGGAGAACGGAGCCTGTCCCCATGAGAAACACCTTGATTCAACACACAGCTGTTTGCGGGATGAAAACAGAGTTGCTAGTACCTGGGTGGGAGCTTTTAATACCCAGAGGCCCCGGCTGCTGGTGCGTGTGGCCCCATCCTTGTTCAGAAATCTGATGATCAGAACAGCAATGCCTGTGGCCCAGAAGGAGGAAAATGGATGGAGCCCATCCTGTGTTGTTCAATCTGTGCATCTGTCAAACCCCAGCTGGTCACAATAACTGAACATCTTCAGTCTTTACGGGGGGTGGAAGGCGGGAAGAGGCAGTGAAAGGAAAGATAAAACAAAGCCTTGGTTGCTGGTCACAAGAAGATGATGCTTTACCTAATTAAAGAGTGGTTAGGGCATCCTGGTCAATGCGTTTGGATCCACTCTGTGCCCTTCCCCACCCTGCCCTGTGCCTGAGAAGCTGCCCTGCATGGAAGCAGCCAGCATTCTCTCTTGCTCTCTGGATTGAGCCCATAGGGAGCCCCTGCAGGAGGTCGGAAGAAAGGGGGAGAGTGAGGTCCGAGCGTTTATTTCCCCAGTCCCTCCTGAGGCAGCCCTGGAGGCCGGGTCAACCCCAACCAGCCTTGGTGGACCTGTCTACATGGTTTCCCCCACCCCTCACCCCTTTACAGCTGCTAATGAGCCCCGCTGTTACTCATCTTACTCAGGGGGCTGCAGTCTCCCCTCACCCTGCTATTATCTTTGTAAATGGCCCCTTCATTAAATTCTTCTCAAATTGCCCAATTTGAGTGTGTCGACTGTTTCCTATAGGGACCCTGAGTGACAAAAGGAGACGATATATAGCACAGGAAAAGAAGTTGGCAAAAAGAGAAAAAATAGGGTGTCAAGTAAGCATTCTGGGAAGACTTCCTGTAGAAGGAGGCAGGAGGCTGGATCTCAAAGGCAGGAAGCTACACCCTGAGGAGAGCTGTTTATAGCAGCAATGTCCACAATAGCCAAACTATGGAAAGAACCTAGATGTCCATCAACAGATGAATGGATAAAGAAGATGTGGTATATACATACAATGGGATACTATGCAGCCATCAAAAGAAACGAAACCTTTCTGTTTGCAATGACGTGGATGGAACTAGAGGGTATTATGCTGAGCAAAGTAAGTCAATCAGAGAGAGACAATTATCATATGATCTCTCTGATATGAGGAACTTGAGGGGCAGGGTGGGGGGTT